>JAAAKL020007488.1:0-16836 GCA_010016065.2 Carybdea cf. marsupialis auct. non (Linnaeus, 1758) | reverse complement strand
CCCATGGGAAATGGAAAGCCAGGTTTAGCCCCCCAATAATTATTTCGTGGTTACGGCACTGCCAAGCTTCTTATGAAAATATTAAGGCATGTAACTCAGAAGAGAAAATAATAACAAGTATGAAATGAAATTTATAGCGATCTACGTCAATCCATACCCATAACTCACTCCCTCTACATTTAACAGGAAATCACGATTATATACAGATACATATAGGACTGGGTACAAAACTAATTAGCATATATTACGTAATAGGAAACCCCTGTTTTTTTATAATATGCATGAAAAAACTTGATTACCTTGCTGCCGATTGGGAGTTGCATGTTGCAGATGCGTACTATGTTGTATGCGAAAGCATAAATTGAGAAAGATTAAAATGGATTATTTCAAAAAAATTGATGCTTTTTTTAATGACTTTAACCAGTTCTTAAATCTGCAATTTTGGACTTCTATTTTAATAGGGCATCCACAGATTTGAAATCTGTCAATCGATCTTTTTTAATATCAAAATATTATAAAAAAGAGGCAAAGATTGTCAGACCTGTATAGTATTGTAAGGAAATGTCAAGAAAAAAACTACTAAGAGGATTTCAAGGCTCTCCCTTCCCCTCTCTTTTGTAAAATTGAGTTAAGGCAAAGATATGAATGTAATTTTCATTGATTTAGGTTTAAGTTCAATTAGAGAAGTAGCAACCGACAGCAATAGCAAACAAAGATTTCATCTAGAAAATTTATACTTATAGAATCAGATCGACGAATTGTATATTTTGTAATGGGAATACGAAATGACCCAATCCCAAATTCATGCCATGATAAAAGGCATATATGATACCCATTCCAGTATGCTTCAATATAAGTAATCACTGGCGTTGTATCATACGAAAGGTAACAAATATATTTAAGTTTAGGAAATCTTACCATTGAATATTTTATAGAACTCACTGTTTGTTTCAAAGCTAATCATGAAAAGTCAGGAATGTATAAAACTAGTTAGTACAGGAGCACCAAAAATGTCTGTTCGAGTTAGAGTTGTAAACGTTTCATCCCTATGATTCTTCACTGGAGATCTAGGTAAGGTTGCTGATCTTCTAAAGAACCCATCTCGTAAACAAGGCGGAGGAATCTTAAAAAGGATTAGCTAAGCAGCCAAACAGTCCTCTATTTATTCCTTTTGTAGAAGAAATAAAGTTTAATTAATCCCTGCCAGTAAAATTTGTATACACTTATTGATGATATGTTCTGTTATTTTTGTTTATTTTTTGTTGGTTTTTTCATCTGTCATCCCATGAAGTAGTTGGGTGCTTATTTGTTTCAATCGGTGAATATTTTCGCGCTTTTAAATTCTCTAGCAAGGGACTTTTCCCAATGTTTGCCTAATCATAACTGAATCATAATCTGTCAAGATAGTTTCATGATTATTGGCATTATTTAGACTGGTCTTTCATTTTCCAACCCTTAACGTTCGTAATAAATTTGAGAGAGTTATGAAAAATGCTGCAGAACAGTGACACGTTCAAAGCTTTCTTTACTTCTATATCTATCTATTTAATCACTCAAATGGAAGGCCGAGTGGGTTGGAGGGAACAAATAAAGACAACCCGAGTATAACTTCACCTGTTTATGATGATGATGATAAATATGATGTACTCGTATGACGTACTCGTTAATAGATCGTTAGCGTGCATGGCAACGCCCAGTGCATTTCTTCACCTGAATCCAAGCATAAGTGAACAAAGAACACATTCATCTAATGTTTTCATGTATGAATTCTTCTCTGCTCACAGTTGCAATCAGACTGCATCCGATCTAGTTCAGGATAGATTTAACATGAATAGGGCACAAAAATATTTTCACCCGTAATCGTTTCTGCGCTAAATAAGGAGATTCTGACAGGTGGGTTTTGTAACTTTTTATAGACTTGGATAGCATGTGGCTACAGTCGTGATGTGTGTAATTTTCACTGCCGATAAATGAAAATGTACCTCCTACAGTGTCTTTTTGCCATCAATGGTCGTCGAGTAGTTAAGTGTAGTGATTTGTCTTTAACTATTCGGGAAGCAGTGAGTAAGCGAATCCATGAGTAATTAATTCATTTTATTTATCTATTCACTTGCCTGTAACAGACTTTCATCAAAGCCCTCGCGATTCTAAAGACCATTCGGTGCTGTTAAGGATGGTCTGAGCAGCTGCTTTGTGACCAAAGGAAATGTTCAAATAGCTAAGAAACCGAGTGGTTCAAGAAACCAGCGTCATTGAAGAAAAAATTCGCTTTTCAGAAATGAGATATAAAACTAAAGATCAGCTCTTAATTTACTGCTACATTGTGATCTAAATATTACAAATTCATCGGTATTTTTAGCCTATAAAACGACACAGTCCTCGTGAAATTTCAAACCTCTATAAGAATTCAGATAGACTATAGTTGATACATAAAATTCTGAAGCGGCATTAAATTTGAAACTTGATGCGACTTTGTTTTAACACTTGTTAGTAGTCAACAGTAGAGCTAGCTCCACTCAAGCCTCAACGGACGCGTGTTTACTTCACTCCAGTAAGCATAAACAGTTCCAATTCGTTCTCTATTTACCCGGAAATAATCTATTTTGTTTATTCTGCTTACTATAATACTATCGCACGCCTTTCACAATATGGAAGATCTTCAAAAGCGGGTGAAACTCGTCAGTGTGTCACAAAATGTAGAACGAACCATTGATTTCATTGATGGTGAGATATTGGCGATCTCTATGTTTTGTTTGCTATCCTTGTCTGTCACTCGTCTGTTGCCCCTGAATTATTAATCAATCACGGGAACCTGACTAAGACATGCTTTTATAAATATTGATAGCATCAGATTCTGTAAACTGGATCAACTTTTTCTAACTTGTTGAGAAACTGGAACGGCTGTTATCAGTGTAGTGGCAGAGATAAAAATTTTGTACAACTTAACAGGTGAGTCGTGTTAAAATTCAATGTAATTCTTTTATGGATTTTAAGTCTATGCATTAAATTGGTTATTTCTGGCGCTTTCTATTTCTCTTTCAACATGGACAGAGGTACTAATAGCAGTAGTATAATTCCTTTGTTGTTATTTGGCACTCCTATTCGACTTCAACTTTCCCGGTGTCACCCGCAATGTATTTAATTTTTAGATAAAAGAGGATCGATTGTAAACACTTTGAGTACAAGCATGGTTAGAATCAGAGAAATGTTTAAGAATTGTTGACCGCTGAATTCAAGTATTCTAAACCGTTGACAGAAGTTGAAAGTCTTATAGGTTTTTGCCTCTGACAGACCAGTATTGAATACACTTAGTAAATGCTTCAACCCAAATACGGGTATCTTATGTTTATTCATTGCACTAGCATCTAGTTAAACTAGGTAGGTGTGGCATTCATACTGATTTTAAAACATGTTAATGTGACAACAAACAGTTTCAATGACCGGCTGTTCGTTACTTCTGTGGCAAAGAACACTTTCTTTACAGTAACAGAAAGGCATGTCGTAACCCGAAGATGTCGTAGATCTTGTTTGACTTCATTTGAAGCTGTTGACAATCCTTTACTAAATTTACCTCTAGAGAGCGATTTTGTAAAATCCAGATGTGAATTTCTTTCTATTATTTTCATGTCCTTCGCACAATACACATTGATGGGCACGTACAGTACGCGGTTACCACTAAGCTACTTAAACAGGACAGAAAGCGAAGTGTTAATTTGGGAACAGATGTCGCAGAAGGGACTGGCTGATTGTAAAACCTATCAGTGTGACCTTTCAGCAATCCCGGATGTCTACAACTCCGTATCTTCTTCGATAAATAAACAAGTATTGTATTCGCCGGCAGGCTTAAGTAGACTAGATAAACGCAATTATGTCTTTAGGGAAAGTAGTGTAATAGTCTAGGGTTTATCTCCTGAATGAGCTATTACAGGAATTCCATTTTTAGTAAATCCCTTTTTGAACAAGAGGTCAAACTACATCGTTCTCAGCATTTAAGATGAATACGGCTGTTTGTATTGTTTATAAAAATCCTTCTATCGCCGGTGTGATCACTAGCAGCGTGTATGAAATCAGTATTCACTTGGTAATTTTAAAGTTGAGAAAACTCAACTTTACTCTTCCGTTTGTTTAAATTAAGGCTAAAAATTCATCGTCCCTCTTTGACTTGGGACTGTAAACTGCATGTTTCTTCTTCTCCGCACCTGGAAGGCACCTTAGTATAAGACTCCTTCAAAATGCCCAACTGTAGTCTTATACTAAGGTGCCTTCCCACAAAGTAATAGACTTTACACTTTTAACCAAGCTGCTCCATTGATGATGCAATTCCTTCAAGTTCATAAATTTCTAAGATTGCAGTTCTCAAATTCATATTCTACAAAAAAGTGCCTCCATGATAACTTTACTATCCCCTCGTTGTCACTTTCAGGGCCACTTCGTTTTTTTTCCGTGGTAAGGCTCAAAAAGCTTTACACTATTACCGAAACCTAGAAGGTTGCCGTACGTATTATATGTTAGAAAAGCCTTATGGAAGCAACTTTCTTTTCTCATCCGTCACATTATCAAATAAAAATATTCCACTTTCTAAAAATATATAGTGCCTACGCCTTCACTATAAAATACGTTACGTCGTACACCGAATGAGGGTCAATGTCACAGTGGTGGCAGGCTTTGTTCCAGTTTGGCAATTGAAAGAACATGTTTCTCTGCTCAGAGGAGTACACTCCTCAAATTTATCGAGTTAAATGAAATGAATGAAGTAGGCCTACATTCCCTTCCATATTCCCATCAGCTGCACTCTAGGACCCGATATCAGCTCCATCGAGGAATATTAAAAATAGACGTTAATGACATGATGATCATCTCAAATATCCATATGTATTTGCATCGATATATGATATTTGATCGACTATGAAGCGGAGAAAGATCTTGTTCACATATACTATGGACGAGGAAGATAGGCAGCAGTTACAATTACGAAAAAACAAAGTACTACTCAACTTTGAACTTCATCACACACTGAGCAGGCTGTAAAATGTATGACAGTGGAATGAATGAAATTGTTTCTGTGACTTTCACGGGACTAACGTTAAGCTCACGCTTCACCTTCTTCTTTTTTAAGAGAGAGAAAATTGCTTTTAACACCAATTTCTTACTTTTATCTTTGCGCTCACACGAGGTAAGCAAGAAACTGGCGAAGCTTATTTGATATTAGTGCCATCTTTTAAGGTAATTTTTGATGGAGACTAGGATCACAAAATGTCTAGTTGTAGGAGGGTATGATCTCTGCATTAATGAAATAGAGATACCTGCTGTCCTTGTGAGTTCTGAGACATAAAAATGGCAAATAATAAATGAAACATTAACATAGGGTATTCTCAGATACATTTGATAATATTAGATTTTTAGAACTTTTAAAAATTAGCAGGCAATATCAGGATAAGAAATTTGCTTTAAAGATGGGGAAAGGGCTTATTGCAGCAAGTGTTTAAAAAAGCGTTCGGTAAAGTTTTCCTTTTCTTGTACCATATTAATTGACATCGACAAACAAACGTCTCTTGTAACAGGCATGAAAATTTTGTCTTGCCAGCCTTGACCTTGTATAGAAATATCACTCTTTCCTTCTTTACACAAGGTTTTCCTTAGATTCTTCGAAATAAGACGGCGTGTTCGAGTTAATTTTTTCTGATGACATGCCCTAGAAACTTGACCTGTCGCTTTTTGATCGTTAACAGCAGCTTTCCATCGTATCCTGCTGCTTGCACGCTCTCTACGCTCGTCATTCGTGCGGTCCATTAGCTCTTTAATCCTTGCGAAGAACTACACTTACGACATCACTATTCAACTTGCGTCGGCTTTCAGAAGAGTTCATGACTTACAGCCATGAAGCATGATCGTCCAGATGTAGCAGCAAAGAACATGTACCGTCTCTTTTTATCTTGAGCTTCTTGTTACAAAGAGAAGTCTTTAAGAACAGAAATACTTTTTTTTCTTGTGACATTTTATTACTTGATCTCCTCACTTAGCTTTGCATCCATTATAATGTTAGATTGTAGGTATTTACAATGTCCGGGCTTTTTCAGATGTTAACTGTCAATATTCATACCGCATTGTGCAATGTCATTTTGCTTTCACATGACTATACACTTTCATAAATTGCAACCAAGCCGACCACCTAATACACCTCTAGTTAGCATGCTACTGGCTTCTTCACTGCTTCCCATACAAATACATTGTTGTCAGCAAATCTGAAGATTGTAAACTTGACACCACCAACCTTCAGGATATTTTAGTTGAAGACTTCACCCACTGTTGAAGCTGTAATCGTCTGTTAAATGAACGCAGCCTTTTCTTGCTCCTCTTTTCACGCTAACAGTGTTCCTAAGACACTTTCCTTCAGAGATTGCTTCTGCTTGGTTGTAGTAGAATGACAGACTGCACAATTCACTAATTCTGTCCTAAAAGATCGAGAAGTTGAAGCACTAGGTTTCCCTGTTTAACCCACTGAAATAACTTGAAGTTGTCAGTAAAATAGAGATAGATATTTCGGTTCATTATTAGTGCTCTGTCGCAAATAATATTTATTTGAAGTGTTACATTTCGTGTCCGCTATCTGGAATAAAATTATACTGGCATTTGTAAGCTTCAGATGAGTATGGCATCATTCTCAACGTCTCATGAGATAGAGAAAACTTGTGACTCTATGACCGTTATTGCTCTGAACTCTTTGCAATCTGTAACTACCGGTGTTTTTGGCTACAGCAATGTGAAGTGGTCTTATTACACCAGCAGTGATTCCACTTGACCGTAGATCTCATTCAAGGAACTATGCAGGAAGACAATATCATTGTTTCCTAAGGCTTTGAATAGTTTATTGGGTAACTCTTTTCATCCAGCTGCCTTTCCTGTTAGGATTCAGCGAATGGCGTTTCTGATTTCATCTCTGTTTATTGTTGAATATGAAAACTGATCATGGGATTCGAGATTTGCTTCTTGTCAGGTGTCGTTTCCGTGCAGCTCTTCTATGTACTCCCTTAATCGATTCGAGATTTTCTAACTTTTATGAGAAGCCGTCGTCATGGCATTCCTGTGGTGTTTCTCAGCTGCTTTTTTGATGCGTTAGTGTTTAATTGCCTTTCAATGTCATAACACTGTGCATTGAAATGGTTTTCGGTCGCTTCATCACAAGTGTTTTTAACATGTAACTTTAAGTTCGCTTAACAACTTATGTTAGCCTACACATTAATTTATCAATTACCATTTTGATTGCCGCTGATTATCGTACGGAAATTAATTGCACCGCTTTTTGATAGCCCTTTTGATCTTTTCCCAAATTTAATTTTGAATGATATGGATGGCTGGAACATCAGTTGCTCTAAAAGTTCGTCAGTTCCAACAGGAGCTTGATAAAACAAAATCACGTAAATCGCATTTTCTCTTATGGACTACGTTATAACGAACTTGCCTCATAGCACTGTGAATGATTCCAACTATTTGGAATGCTGTTTTGCCAAGGTGGTGCCACGGGGGGTGGACCAAGGTTGGTTGATTCCTGGCCCTGATTTCAATTCAGACACGAAAAGTAAAGGTTATTTCTCCTCAGACGTAATACTTGTTTCTCCTAGTGTATGATTGTCTATTATGGTCAAAAGGATCTAACATAAAAATGTACAATGGAGGTGAGATCTAGCAGTTGTAAGTGGTGCTAGAAAGTTCTTTTGCTAAGACAACAAGGCTTCAAGTAGTTGTACATCTCACCTTCTAGGTGCTAAACATTCTTGTCATGCTGCTAGCTGTTGTGTCTTAATTCTGTCGAGTCTTCTCTCCTGATTGCAAAGATTAGATAAAATTAACTTGTTCCGCTTTCTCGACTAAGGTCATGACAGAGTTAGAGTTTGCAAGATAAGTCTGATGCGGTAGATAAATGACGTATCGATTACACATATTAATCAAAGTAAGTTAATTAAGTAAATCAGAAGATGCTCAGATAAGTTACTCATATTCAGAAGATATATTCAATGGTAATCATTCTGTCTTAACTTTTTACTTATCAGAACCGTTTAGTATTTCTACCTCACAGTGGCGCTACCTACCATGTGTATTAAAATCCTATATCATGTTAACGAATAATTGTTTCTAGCAGTACTTTAATGCTAATGACTTGTTGGTACTACCTGCACAGACAAGCCATGTAAACTAACAATATATCAAAAATAGCTCGTGTATGATATACGTTTACTGCTATTATTTTATGCGAACAGCTCCTGTGAACAGTTTTGAACGAGATCATCCGCTCTAATTCATGCATTGTGTTCCTGTTCTCGATTTATGGTGACTGGTGCTACCCATACTGGCCAGAGCCTTAAAATAAAGCACCATCGATGTTTTTGTTGGCATTCCTACCTCGTTCTTCAACTCAAGATCCTGCAAATCACATTGGATTACCGAAAATAATTCCTTCACTTGAAGTCATGGAGTTACAGAAGTTTGCTTCCTCATTTCAAACCATTGGAACAATTAAGCTTCCAATAATATTTAAGGTCATTGCATATTTCAACTTTACTACCTCCTATTTAAGTTTAGTGGATCTCGTAAGATCACATGATCAGTGAATAACGTAAGATGACATAAGTACTTAACACCTGTTGAAGATATTCTTGCACAAATCCAACAGAATGGTGTCTCTTGACATAAAAATATTAGTAAGTTTTTATTCAAGTCGAATGACTTCACACTCATTAAAAACGGGTGGAAATTGTCAAACCCCTTTTTACGATTACTTATTTTCTATAGTTTCGTGACGTCAACATCTTGATGTGATTATACAAAAGAGGGAATACATCTTTGTTCAATTTTAAAGTTACAATTTTCCATTTGATGTTAACTGCTGCTACTAATGAAGAATATTGCAAGTTATGTAAACTAAAAGTATGTTAAAAAACGCAATATGAAGAATTATTTTCAGGCAAAACGTATTATCTTGCCTTTCCCTACTTTACGGAAGTTAGAAATATCTGGACTAACAGACGTGGACAGCATTGTTATACATAGTAGCAAAATAACGTGGCATTCAGGAAAATAACAGAAGGGCGAGATTCTAGAAGGTATTTACTTCGCCAAAAAGCCAATGTTTCTAAGGTCGCATAAGACACAACATAGACGCTGTTTACGAGCATTGCTGATGATTAGCGTTTCCAGGAAACCAATGATCGCTCTTCTCCCCCACATCTCGAACTCCCATTCCGACAGTTGAAAAGTAGTGTTAACTTAATAAAAACGATAAATCGCTTTTCACTAATGATTGTGAAAGATTTGACTAACAGGATGGCCAGAAACTGAATTCTAAATGTTTAAGGAGCATATCTATAAATCAAATTAACCAGAGATGATATTAGAAGGACTATGCCCCATGCTAAAAGAAAGGTTTTATGCTTTAGAACGAAACGGACCAACAGCTTTGAGTTAGCTAATGACACAGTATCCAGAGTGCGTCGGATAAGTTTTGGTACCTCTTTAACTAACGGGGTAATTTTGGCGCCAGGAAGGCCACAAATGTGTATCATACGTCATTGATATCACATACCTCAAAGATGTAGTTTCTATCAAAAGCTCTCCAATATAGAATTTATCCGCTACATTTCATCACCCTTACGAATGCGAACGTCACGCTACAAAGCTCAGGCATTTTTACGCGTCTTCTCAGGCTGAGTGAGGTCCAACGAAATTTACACTTACGACTTTCTTCAACCCCACTTTAGATAATTTCGACTTCACGAAAGCATTTGTAAGGCCTCGTGTAATTTTACTCACACAAAAAAGTTTTATTTGACGTAGGATTGTAATGGCATCAGCACAATTTTCTGTCCATGCCCCACACTGTGAAATTGGCAGCTAATCATGTAAAATGATCAAAGTAGTAGAATCATACTTGAGTGTGGAACATTTTGATTCCTCCTTAGCTTTCGATCAAGACAGAAATGTAAAAATGGAACCAATGTAATTCAAATCAAACAATTAGGAGATTGATTTATTTATTCGATGTTTGAAAAATAACGACATCATATGAGAATGAATACCCTTTTGAAAGTTTTAAAATCAGGAGACTTTTACTAAGCCCCATTTCACCGTATCTTATCAATTTTCACGATTCAACGTTGCGGAGGAACCAATTCGATCCCCAGTCTCAGTAGGAATAACACAAGCCTTTGATTTTTAGTTGATCTTATTAAAACCAAATCTTGTTTTTCCATCGGACTAGCTTTAAAATCATGTAGTTTTAGGCTGATGAAGTCGCACTTTGGCGCCCTTTTCTCAAACAACAAGCAGATGCATTGTTTCCATGGCCCGATTTAGTCAACATCTTCTAGCTGTATCCATGCATCCATGGAGGCTCAAGGTGATGTTACTGTGAATTGTCAACCTTGTAGAATCAACATCCATTGCGAATAGAAAGGGATGATGCCCAAAGAAAAACAAACTCTAGTAAGAAAAGTTTTAGTTGACGGTCTACGTTGGTTTGATAAAGTTAATGTGACGAATTCCAATTTCATCAGTGGGCCAATGCACTTCTGAAGAATTCTTTCACTCGAGATCAATGCGTAAAATATAGGGGTATCCTAAATACAGTTTTATCTCCAATATATTAAATAAGCATTCATAGCATGCTGGATTTGATGATTTTTCGGGGCGATCTATGATAATAGAGCCATAAGACATTTCCAGAGTTCAGAAGAAATTAAGCAAAGATAACCAACTTTTAAAAAATTCTTCATTCATTTGGATTTTGTATGTATTACCTGCTAAAACCATTTAAGTGGAAGCAGTTTGTTAAAGAGTGGACTCTTGTCTCCTGTGTTGGGAGAGATATCTGCCTGTTGAATTGCTCCAAGAGTGGAGGGACGTCATTCTGGCCTTTACAACTTTAGGAATCCATTTTAAGTTTTGAGGGTTGAACTCCGCGTGCTTATTCGTGATTGTAGGTTGTATTAAGAAGATAGATAGAACTGGTTATACCACTAGAAAACATATGTGGTTGTTTTGATACTTCCCAAGGAGTTGAGGAGAGGCAGAGTAGAAGTATAACTAATAAGTAATTGAAAATAGATTGAAATGTTTTACTTCATTGAGAAAATAATGCTTGGAATTGGTGCGGAGAGGGGTGTGATAATCTTGAGGCGGTGAAACAAGACGAACATTTTTCAAGCAAAATTTATCAATGAGGAAAATAAAATTGGTTAACGTTTGATTTTGTCTTCTTTATATCTCGAAGTTTTAGGAGATAGTTGCTTATAAACTTGTTAAAATATGTTACTTTTAACTGTCAGGTGGAATAGGGGCCGTTTCTAGTTGGGAATTTGTACCTGGTTCTGATGTATCTTTTTGTAGTGTAAAGATAAATTTAAATTTTGGCTTGTTAACAGTTGTAATCAAAGCTGATTCTCATGGTAACCCCGGTAGACAAAGTTTTAGTGACGCAATATTTAAACAATGGGCACCCCAATTTTCTCTCGCACTCTTTCACTGGTAAGGGACCGTAGCTTGGTGGAAAAGGGTCGTCGTTGCGCTACTACAGAGACTGTGGGTTCTATTCCTCGTGGTCCCACGATCTTTCACCTTCTAGATTCATAACACCAACATCTACCTTCAGTTATTACATATTTCACGAAATCCTATTGATGATATATATATCAGCATTGCAAAGCAATTTTAACTTCGACAATTACGGGATATTACTTCGGTGGGTCCAAGGTAGATACAGATTGTGTTGATATATAATATGATTGAAATATGAATCAGTCTAAATGAGAGGAAACACTGATATGTACTTTGTGTGCCAAAATGAACTTATATCTCGGCTAGTCCACTTACCTTTCTTCAGAGTTATCTCAAACGTAGAGTAACCTTCTTGTGACAAAAGAAATAGATAAATGACAGTATAGAATTAAGAAGTGTATTTGAGAATAGGAAATTTGAATTGATAAGTTTAAATAGATATTAGAGAAATAGAAAAGTAAATCACCAACGGGCTTCAAATCTGTGACCCCCTACGCATTCAAGGCGTGCACACTGAGCTGTGTAAGACCCCATTGCAAATTTCAATAGACTCTGGACAGTATGATTTGCTAGATGACTGCCCTTCCATGGTCAAGTCACATGTCGCAGAGAAGCTGGTCCGCATCATTGCCTTGAAATGGATGTTGATGTCCCTCTCGTGGAGCATTGGCAGTTAATATGGTGACTATAGGAATGGGTCACGTTATCAACAGGGCTCATCTATGACAGTTAAAAGACCTTATTCGAAATAGGATATAGAGTTGAGCTTCACAGATGAACAAATCAATATGCGTATCGCAACCTGGAGACTAGGAAAATACTGGCTGGTTACCAATTGAATGATGGTATTATTCCGGTCCTTTAAACAGAGGAGGGAATCCCAAAAAACTCTCACAAATCTATTACCAGAGGATGTCTAGGCTGGTATGGTCGTCTTTATATAAGCGTAATCCTAGTGTTGGGCAGCAGCATGGGCTTAGATTCCACGGAGAACGGGGAAACTCGTCCCCCTCACTTTTCAGGATGGAGGAACAACATCTGCCTTATCTCTCCACATTTTTGGGTCCAGAAATGTCAAATTGTCCACTGTTCATCCTTTGGTCCCCCCCACTTTGTTACAGCAATGTGCGCCCATGGGCAGTAGTAACACTGGTAGGCCTACCCGTAGTTTCCAGGGGAGCCAAACCTTGGTCACCGTTTAGCTGTAGGACAACAGAGGGTAGTTCAGCGACTCCGGTTAAGACCCTCTAGTTAAGTACTGCGATAAGAAAAGCGACGGGAAGCCAGGCTATTAAATTTCCCAAGGCTGCTTTTATGATAATGAATATAAATGAATGCAGAGTGAGCAACGTTAGAAAGGAGACTTTTTACAGGCATAGTAATGCAAATTTTCCGATCAAACTCCATTTGCTTTAATAATTGATCAGTTATCAACAGCTCTGTCTCCTTAAATTCTCGTTAACTGCTGACATGTGGCACATCAGGCTATCTTTATCTCACTGTTTGTAGTATCATTATAAATCTCTTATGCGTTTGCAACCTTTAATCTCAAGTAGAAAGTACAGGTCGACGACATATTCAATCTTATTGGTCATCCTTGAAATGAAACGAGTGAGGGTCTTTGTGTTTAAAAAATCCTTTTCTGTGCTATGCTATGCTATGCAATAAGTTGTGTCAAGAGCACTTGTTAACATATGCCACATACCTAAGGCATGTAACTTGGCAGTAAAGTTTCAAACAGCATTTTATCAGCAGATTTAGTTTTCAACCTAACAGTCTTCAACAGATTGTGGTATCTACCGTAGACAGGTGGACAGAAAGGACAGGGATATTCTAGCTGATTCTCCCTGAGACTGCCTCCTATTACCTGATTAACTAGAACTGTTGCGACCTAAGTTGCATGAGGCCTTGATGTCGGGAAAGCTATTTTTCAGAGCTTAGAGTATTTTTTTGTATGATTAATCATTTAAGTTTCGGATCAACATATATACACACACACATCGCATCCGTTGACGTAATTACTTTTCCGCATTGGTTATGTTTTCCCTCTGTATTTCCTCCTTTGGCCTATTTCCTAATATATTATTTACTTCGTACCGCGTTTCTAATTCATTCTATTACTCACAATTTTGGATATAAGTAAGACGATTTTGTATAGAAATTTAGTTATTCAGCATCTCAAGGCAGATATGTATCCACGCTTGGTTTTGTGTTCAGTTGGATTCAGTGAGAATGATGTCTACCGGATAGTTTAATGTATTATTTTCAAGCTATTGTTCTGGAGAAAGGCCGTCCACAACAAGAACCCTATCCATACAAAACCTGCGGCACTGGTAGCGTCGTGGACACTACCCCTCTAATCGTAGCTTCCTTATTATAAGGTGCATTGTCATTTTACGTTATTGCCAACCCTGCCACGCATCCTCAACACACACGCACTCAATTTGCAACGATGCTCTTGCGTTCTATACATTTAATGGAAACGAGGTTAACATTTTTGTAATGAGGCTGGCCTGGTTAGGGCTTTGCATATCTCAAATATGTTAAAGCTTAACTCACGGGGGAAAGAAACGGGCACTTATCACGTAAATGCCCTTAATCAAGCCTTTGATTTCAACACATTTGTACGAACTTGGGGAGAGGGATTTCTTAAGTGAAATATGTTTGGTACTACTAAATATATCAGAGAGCCAAAAGACATCTGCTAAGGGATAGTTCCGTATTCAAAAGCTGCCATGATAAAACTCACGCAGCTCATAATCTACACTGAAATAGCCACCTTCTCCTTCATCTTTTAATCTTCCTACTAATAAACTATTATAAGGTGATAGATCGTCTTAAAAATCCAATTTGAAAAGGCTGTGTGCATAGAACGGCTTGATCTATGAACGCTGTGGTGTCTCCTAGCAACCGGATTTTGTAAAGAGAATTCGTCTCTTGCTTTTGCTGGATATTCGGAAGACGCTGCCAGGCAGTTTCCTCGGTACTTTAGTAAGGCGAGAAGAACGCACTGTGCAATGAACTACCTGAATAACAAACCTCATTGTTTTGCAGGTTTCCAAACCTTGTTGTGCTCCTAGAAATCTCATCGGACCATGCTTCTTCTCAAAAACACCACCTGGTAGATGAATTACAGGATACCAGATGTAGCATCTGCAAGTCCAGTACAAAATTGTATTTGGAGATCTCATCCAATACTTTTCATGATTTAGCCAAGAAAAACGTAGAAATGAATTCTGTAATCCATAGGACACCGATGTTTTGGCATCCTAAGGTGTCGGACTCATGACCTAGCGGCTGTTGGTTCGATTCCTGTACGAGTTCTCGGGATGACGATGAAAGGGTTGTAAATTGAGTTTCGCTATCACTTGTACGATGTTGTGTCTTTAGGTAAAGCACTTTATTCCTTTTTCTCACTACGTGCCCAAGACTTAGAACTTCCTGCAGTGGTTACTGATAATGACTATTGTCAGCAAACCTATCCAAAACCGCATCCTATCCAAATAATAGTGAATACTATAAGAAGAAGAGCCGGACTACGTACATATTTGGGAGTGATAGGCCAAGTTGAAACATAAAATGTTATTTGTTTTAGTTTAGTATTCTACACTCGTTTACAATTAATTTCGAGGCCATGGTCTGACCCTAGGGCCGTAAATTGACGACCGCCACCACAAGTAAATGTTATTGGTTACATCTTCAAACTTTTACACCGATAATGTTTTGCCGATATTTAAGTCTAAGAACAATTTTTCACACATCTGAAGATTTCCTAAGGAAGAAATTAATTATGGAAATGCGTATAGTTTTTAAGTAGATGAAAGACCCATAGAAGAGGAATACTGACGAGACGGTCTATTTAGGTATGTTTATGGAGAGGGTTGTAGATCCTTTCGTTCTATGATAACTTAGTAATGTCTATTATAGTGTCTGCTGAAAATTAAAATATTCAATGGTTATAGCTTTAATCAATGTGAAAGAATTCATTTATCTTCACTGGCTGAACATAGTTCATCAACATAAAGTACAGAAGGGACAAGGCAAGTGAGTTCAGGAGGGATAAAATCTCCAAAGTTTGATCTCCATTAGGCGATTCCTGGGAGCGCTGGCCTCATTGACCAATTCTGATCATGCGCATATGCTTTTTGAGACAGATAGTTACGTAACTGGTTCTGCTTTCTGCGAGCGCCAGCGATTGTCAGAGAGATTAACATACTTGAACCTACTTGACTTTTGCCAACGATCAGTGAAGTCATTTTGTGGAAAAACCCCATTTTATATAACATTTTGTTCTTTGAAACCGAACACCACTCTTAGTTGGCTCAGATATATACAAATAACAATCGGTGTGTCGACGCTTTTCCAATTTTCCAGCAAGTAAGTAACATACAAAATCTGTAATGTCGACAGCAACTGAAAAAGGTCCTTTTAAGGCGACAAGACAAAATAGCCCTTCGAATTTTTGCCTAAAGACACTGTAGAAGTCTCTAACAGTTAGAAACGAACACAAGCTTTAACGAAGAACACAGATTTTTCACTCATAATCTGTTCTTACCGTATGTTCTTTTATGGATTTGTTTTTCCTTTTAAGAGATACCGCAAGGTCACAAGATATTCTTCCGTGTCATTTTTCGTTTAGTAAATTTGATTTTGGACTCAAAGCTGGAGGTGGAGGTCAGTGTTTGCAAGTGGGGCGCCTCTTCGAGGGTGAGCGCTCAATAAATTATAGAATGGAGGTTATCCTTATTGTTTTTACTAAAAATGACTGTTGTACGCCATTTTTGACCAGGTTGGATGCTTTTCCCGTTGTACAGGAACCTTGTAGCGGATTTTTCTATACTTCAAAGGTATCGATGCTACATATGTTACATTAAAACCCACATGAAGAAAACCTTATGGTTACTTGTCTTGAAACGGACTGAACTTACACTGAATGTTTGTTCTAACCCGTATTCTGATGAGTAATAAAACGTGGCTAAATATGAGATATGATTTCCCGTTACTGTAGTTTCCGATGTAGTAAGAGTAAATTCAGCGATACACAAAAGTCTACACATTTTCATATACGATTTCTCCGTATGTTATTAGATTCTCAAGATTCTCTAAATCTTGTTGGGCTCAGGATAGAACAGGACTTGCAGAAATTTAAGAGAGCGCTCAAAACGTTTTTATTTAAGCAAGTATATTTTTAACATGACTCATATATCAAAGCTTTTACATCGCAAACATTTTAACTGTAATTAACTAGCAATTTTATATCTTTGTTTTCAAATCAATAGCATTTAAATA
>JAAAKL020007487.1:0-16837 GCA_010016065.2 Carybdea cf. marsupialis auct. non (Linnaeus, 1758) | reverse complement strand
TTTCTCGGCCCCGAAATATTGGGGGGTCCAGCCAAACCGTCTCCACCGCGGTTGGCCCCCCCCCCCCCAAGATACATTTGTTGTGCCGAAGGATAAGAAAAATTTGTAAGGCTTTCTCGGGGCTCGCAAATTACTACCGTCACTATGTCGATCACTTTGCTGACATTTCAAGTTCTTTGTATACTCTCAAGCGAAGCGATTCGAATTTTGAATGGTCAATGGAACACTAAACCGCGTTCGAAAATTTGATCTCAGCAATGAAAGAGTCTGTTTTAATGGTACCTGACCATAATACTCTCTTTGCGCTTGAAACAGATGCTAGCGATGTTGCCTTGGCTAGTAGCTTATCACAGAATAGTCGTCCAGTTGCTTTTTTCAGTCGATTATTATCTGCCACAGAACCTCATTTATCTATCGAGACTAAGGAAGCAATGCCTATTGTCGAAAGTGTACAACATTTTAAGCAATTTTTGCACGCGGGTAAATTTACTTTGATTAACGATAACCGTGCTTTGAGTTATATTCAGCATCACCCGAAACCCAGTTCTAAGCTTTGGCGTTGGCGTATGCTGTTAGCTGAAGTTCAATTCGACGTTAAGTTTCGTAAGGGTAGTGAGAATGTTGTCGCCGATGCCCTTTCCCGTGCTTGTTTATTTACACTTGTTGCTACCCAAGATCGGACCCAAACTCTGAAGGAAGCACATGGAGCTCATCGTAGTCGAGATGCAACATTTGCCATGTTACGTCATATGCAACTTGGTTGGCCTGGCATGTATCATGATGTTGTTGATTTTATTCATAATTGTGAAGTTTGCGCTCAAATGAAACCGAGGTGGACCAAACCCCCAGTAGGACCAAACCCCCAGTAGGACCAAACCCCCAGTAGGACATATCCCAATACCCAACAGACGCCGTCAATTTGTTGCAACTGATTTTATTGGTCCTTTACCGCAAGCGCAACATGGTTACAAATCTTTAGTTGTGTTTATCGATGCATTTACTCGGTTCCCAGAGGTCATTCCTATTACTGATTTAACGACACGTACCTTGATACGCTGTTCCAAAGAGTATTTTTCTCGATATGGCATGCCCGACGTGTTATTGTCTGATCGTGGACCACAATTGCTACGTGCCGAGTATAACGAGTTCTTAAATTGCTGTAAGATCGAACACAGATACACCACAGCATATTATCCTAAAGGAAATTCCTCGTGTGAACGCTTTAATGGAACTATTCAGAGAAAACTTCGATTACTGATGAACGAATTTATGTCGGAACCCTCCCAGTGGATTAAACATTTATATTCTGCATTGTTTGATTATCGCAATACCATTCATTCCGCTACTGGTTTCACTCCATACGAATTGCTATTTACGAGCACACAATCGATTTTACAGAAAGCAAGGGAGAATATGATGGCTGCTCATCAGAAGTATGAAGAATCTGTCGGAAAACCCTCCTCTTAGCAACCATCAGTAGGATATCGTGTATTAGTTCGTGATCCGTTTCCGATCAAGAAATTCGTAACACCGAATCATCGCGAAGCTTTAGTCACCAATCAATTGTCTCCCCAACTTGTTGAAATCGAATTTGTTGAGACTGGTCAGAAATCGAATGTTAATGTTTCGAAAATTTCGCGTTTCCCTGGGAATAACCCTGTCAATGTATGATTATTATGTTCACTAGTTTACGAAAAAACTTTTCGCACAATTTTGTCTGAACTCTTAAAAGACGCGGGAGAAATGTTACCGTGCATTGTATCATTTTGTTCTGTAATCATTATAGTCATGTGGTTGTGCATCGTAGTTCAGTTGATGAGATTCTTGTTTGTTGATAAGACGTGCATATTTGCTCTCAATATATCTATGTTTTACTACGCAACACGACAATAGTATATTACGTGTAGCAAATAATATCAGATTTTATTCATATTTATAGATGTTGATACCAACTCTCAAGCGCAATTTTGAGCTAACTTTCACTCTGATCCACCTCGGTCACATGTTTGTGCTTTTAATAAACATGTTGTCACCAGGGTCTTACAGCAATGCAATCCAAACATCAGGTTTGATCGCACAAGTGGCAAATGGTAATAGAATTTGCGTTGTGTAGGGATATCAAGTTTCAGAGTTGAGTTCAGAAGCAGTGCGTACCTAAATAACATCTTTTCTTTTCGCCCTCAAACCTGAAGAGGTTAGCGTACTCGAGGTCTCATGCTGAAGGGGAAAATCTGAGAACGGCTTCATTTCCTTTATCGTACTGCTTGCTGAAACTCCCTAATAGGAAGTTTGCTAACTCATAAACGGAAGCGCCACCGTCTTCAAAACACAGATACTAAATTACAAGAGACTGACCGCAATCTGACAATAAGGAGGATCGCAAACTTGCACCAAAAGTATCTCCTTAAGCAATGTGATTGGTCAAATGATGTTGTTTGGTTAACAAGCTAGGACGGAAATGAGTGCATTTGTAATAACTGTAGTTGCTTCTACAGAGGAAAAGTGCATTTTACCGAAAAACCCGATCAAAGGAGACAGTTTCTGGCCGTTGGATGAGGTACATCTGACAAAAACATTTCATGCTCTGTAGCAGCGAGGTTTTCGTGTAGTGACAAATGCCTCTAGCTGACTCTCATTTGGAGAACGGATAATCCCAACGTATCTATCTGTCATTCGCAGTAGCTTCAGTATATTTCCTTTTACAATCCCTAGTTTGGCTGTGAAAGTATTCTTGTAATCTCTAAGACATCTCTCGCTTTGCAAGTTTATCATATGTACTTGAACTCTTTACTTGAAAGAACAATCAGAATCGTATTAACTGAGAGTGATGTCGTCTTCCTCGAGATCTTGCTTTTTTGCTGAGCAGTTGTTGCTCTTCCCAAACAAGTTTCATAATAGGGCTGACTGACTGTAAGGACAGGATTGTCTAAAATCGAAATGATATCGCTTTGAAGGCTTTCAGGTAACTGAACGCCATGGTTGTCGATTTCTCGCCCTATACTTTCGAGTTCTGAGTTCAATTGGTTGCACTTAAGTCTCTCCAGTTTTACCAGGCAACGAGTTTTTCTTGACTACGCATACAAAAAGTGGAGGATTTATCCTTTGCTGGGATGCATCTACCTTTTTGTCGAGACTTTATGTTTCATACAGCTTGACATGACTTGCACTACGTATTCTCCGAGTTCCCTATGATGATGACAGCGCGTTCTCGGCTCCTCGTAACTCCTGTAGCAGGGAAAGGAGCCATGCTACAGTCAACTATGGGGATTCTTGTAATTGAATGGAAAATCATTAATGTTGACATTTAATTACTCACTCCGGTGCATACAAGTGATGTTTTCTACGCTTTAAATATTTCCCTGACTCTGTTGTTGACACCAACCACAATCAAAACACTTAAGCAATAGTTCATCTTCATTAGAGACAAGAATGAATAATCCAGGTACAGCCAAATCTTCAACGTCCAGAAAACGTTTTACTTGGCTTTCTGATATTTCTGCTCTCTGTGGTTGTTGACGTCTTTTCCCAACAGTTCTGAAAATGATGCCAGTGGGTCGCAAAACGAACACAAGGAACTATAAAGTTCTTCCATCTGATAATTAAACACGCGAATGGGCGACACGTCATCGTCATGAATAAGCTACAATAACGCACTTGAACTTACAATGCAGGCTATCGAAAGCCAGGATAACAGTTTCAATACATAGGATTCTAAATGAAAAGTGATGGGTTGACCGAACAAAGGTAGACTTTGCACTGCCTCAAGCTTTTCCACTGCTAAGTTTACATATGACTGGAAATCACTGATCGTGGCCGTCTGGAGGGGCTCCTTGGCAAACAGCTCCTGTTTCAAAGTAGCTAGGCTCCCAAATATTTTTCAAGAGCTTTTGAAATACCATTTGATGGAGTGGGCATGAAAGATCGAGCCAATAATAATCAAATATTAAGAAATTGGATATTGTAAGGGCTTTGGGAAGCCTTGTTTTAACATCCGAAATTTTCAGTCTGGAATTTCACTCACTTGTGCACTTACACAAGGTATTGGGAGTTATCTGAATTCATTAATTCCGCTCACACACAAATCTAAACATTTGCTTCATAACGCCTCTCATTTTATTCTCAAATTTATGATGAGATAGTATAATCAGCAGTATCTACAAAAATTATTTTAGTTCTAGCATAGGTCTTTCTGCTAGTGACATATTTACGTCATCTCCACTATACAACCATATATGAGGTAGATGTAAACGAGTGTCTGTAGAATGAAGCCAATTAATTTTCAAAGGTTTAAATTTGTGTTGCATTACTCCAAGAAATTAACACCTCATATTATGCGTAATGTACAGGCACTTCGTCCATAAAAGGTGAGACCAAGATGGGAATGGCAGCAAGTTACGAGAAGCCCGTCCTCCCAACGCTTAGGCCAAATTGAGTTGTAAATACTTGCCGTTTTGATAGCGTAAACAAGTTACAGAAACAGCCACCTCTCATTTATCGTTTCCCAATTCTAACTAAGATTTAACATAAAAAAAGTGTCAATTGTGTGTGACGTTAAGGACAACCATGATGTTCTCCATCTCCAAAAATTCAATAGGTACGAATTTTTTCTTACAAATAGTAACAATAGGCTGTAATCCTAACGTACCGATACAACACTTTTCATACTCATCACAGACAAGCTTTAGTCTCGCCAGCGCATCAATGACTGGCGCATAGTATACATTACTGTTTCGCATCTGCATCGAGTCTTCATTTCGAGTCTTGTAACTCTTGTTTTTCTATGTCATCTATTGTCCTTTTCGATTTGCAAATCATTTGATTCTAAAGAGAAAACGACAAAGTTATCTCTACAGCTCTGTTTTGCGCAACACAGTTAGTACATAGTGAATGTAGGCAAAGATGGAATAAGCATCAAACGATCATCACTAAAAACGAAAAATACAGCATCCACCATTTGCCTACT
This sequence comes from Carybdea cf. marsupialis auct. non (Linnaeus, 1758), assembly GCA_010016065.2. Classification (NCBI taxonomy): domain Eukaryota; kingdom Metazoa; phylum Cnidaria; class Cubozoa; order Carybdeida; family Carybdeidae; genus Carybdea; species Carybdea cf. marsupialis auct. non (Linnaeus, 1758). The sequence goes on along the minus strand of JAAAKL020007487.1, from coordinate 11,874 downwards.
ACAACTTAAAGGGACCCGTTATTGCAGCTGAATCGTACCTAAATGTGAAGGTATCTAATATGGAATGATGATGTTATGAAACATACACCAAGGACATCATTTTAAAAGTCTAAAACTACATAATGTCACCTCCACATTGCTTCGTGAATCGAGTACTACAAGTTTGAAGACGTTACCCATAAAATACCGATACGTATTAAGTTGACTCAAACAGAACAACTCAAATTTTAAAATTGGCAAAATTTGTCTAATTAGAGTTATCTTGTGGAGATTAAAATGCCATACATTAAGGGTTTCTAATCAAACACAAGAATGTACCGAAAAATACTTATTTATTCTGTCCTTAAGTGAAAAAAAACAACAAGTTTAATAAATTAAAGATCGAGAAACGGCCTTATGTTTTTCTTACAAAACAATTTAATATATTTGTTTGATAGATTTAGTTGATTCACTCCTGCCCTTAATGGTCTGTGAACTTGAAGTACACTTAAGTAGTAACACATGAACAGGAACTGCAATCTGGGATTAAATATGGTTTCCAAATCTGCCATCTACCCTTACTTCACTGACAACTACCCCATCGCTCTAACCGCTTAGTGTCACTTGTTACGACTGCGTACCCCTATAAAATGTAAAATTAAATGTCCAAAAATTGTTTTATAAAACTAACCTAGGAAGGGAGACCAGTTTATTAGAAACGGAGGGATCTGTAGTCAAGTATCTGATATATTTTGCTAAACAGTACAGCAGCCATTGGTTACAGCAATAGTACAGAGGAAAGGTAGTACAATTTTTGCATAGAATTCATAGGAAATGAGAGTATTAAAACACTTGTCTGAGTGCCACATATTCATCTTATTATGTTATCTACAGTCGTTTTGGGGGTGTTGTAATCGAACTTGATTGAGATGTGGCGCCATGCTGATTTTGTATTGGTTCTGTTTTGTTCGTGAGGACTGGGTGCAATTTGTGTAGGATGTGGTATGACATGCTGTCAATGTGGCTGTTGTGATGTAGGATCTTTGATTTCCCTTGTGGTTATATTGATCTCTTTGTCCATGATTCGACTATTTCCTCGATCGAAAGTGCGTCCAACATTGCTCCGGGATTTATCTCAAGAGGCTGCAGAGTGGAGAACATATCTGGCCTTTGGTCTACACTGTATTTGGTCTCGCTTATCTTAAAGCAGCACATTCACAATCAAAAGACACGTGCAAAAGGCGAACTGTCGCTCCTGTTGTTCCACCAGTTGCTTACTTAAGCTGGATTGCCTCAACAGATCAAGATTTGGCGTGCGCCGCTCGAACGTTACTCTAAAGATGTGGAGATATTTGGAAACTGAAGATGTACAACTGAAGATGTAAACTGAACTGTCAATATGGTACTGAGCCACAGACCATGGAACACTTTCTTATACATCCCCTACCGGAGCATCATTGAAAACCTGTATACCTTGCAGAATACAATGATGATGAAGGAAACTGTGTTCAGTTTTGGCTGGAACAAAACATGGAGCATATGTGTTGTCACGATAAGGAGAAGATTCTTTGGATGAGCGGAATCTTTCAGGTGTTCCTCCTCTTACTCAGAATAATCGGTCTGATATGGTCCTTCTTGCTCTTCCAAAAGGGGTAGTGACGACACTCTTACGAGCTCAAACAGGATGGTAACACGCATTGCTGAGATGCTGGTCGGTGTGAGGTTGTTTTTTGAAGATAAAGGCTCTAGCCTGCAATTCCCGTGAACTGGGCATCAAGAAAGGGTACCCTGCCATCTTATTCTACTTCCACGACAAATTGCAATGAAGTCTGCTAATGTAGGGAAAAGCTGTATAGACGTCGTCAACATATCTCTCACAGATAGGTGATTTCTCTTCTGTCGAGCTTAGTAGTCGGCTTACAAAGGTATGTATGACTATTTTCATTCAGCCCATTGAGTTTAATGGTGTTCAGTTTGTACTGCCAGAAAGATTCTTTCTTGTGTACAGATATTCAAAATTCTCGAGTCTACCAAATACGCTGTGGCCCACTTGATTGTAACGCAAAGGGAGTGGTATACTTATTGGAAATGAAATGGAATAAAATGGCCTGTTTTAGAAGATCCTCTGATATCGACGGGTAAAAATCAACCTTTCGACCCTCTGTTGCAACCAACAGGCTTTTGATGTTGATTTTTACCCGGCAATGAAACCCGAACTGACACGCTACGACAGAACAGAAGAAGAAAATGGAGCATTTTCTCAGCAAATTTTGTTCTAATACTGCTCTACATTTATGTATTGAGAACTCTTGTTGATAGTCACTCAACACTTTGTATATATATAAAAACTTAAAAAGGCAGAACCAGATCCATTGTAAAAACCATATAAAACAAATAAAAACAATAACTGGTTAAGCTGACAAGCTTTCGAAACTAACGTTTCTTCATCAGGTCACTATATATACAGGTTATATATATTTTTTAAATATTATTTATAAATTTTTTTTTACGTTTCACGTCGCCTGCGTTGATGACATACAGGGATGGTCACATTTGAGCCTCAAGTCCTGACCCGCACCTCAGAGATTCAAGACCCTTCTCAAAATAGCTGCTGTAGCTATGAGCACAGCGGTTTGAAAACTGCCTGTCACATCTGACAACTCCAACGTCTCTAACCACCTCTCAAGTCTCTCTGGTATGGTTCCCAACGATCCCAAGACAATCGGCACAATTTTGGTTTTAACTCGAAACTGTCGTCTGACGTCCGCCGCTAAATCCATGCACCTTCCAATCTTTTCATCTTCCTTCACTCTAACATTACGGCCCATTGGAACAGCAACATCAATCAAAATCCAGTATTTCTCTCGTTTGTCAATAACAACAATGTCTAGTCGGTTGTGCTTCACTTTTCTTTCTAGCATGACTGGTTTATTACAATATATGACTATGCTGCCATCATCTCTCTCAATAACTGTTTGGGGCACATGCACGCAACAGCTACTTTCCGTCGCAATACTGTTCTTTTGATACAATAACAAGTGAATATGTTTTGCAACCAAATCATGTCTGGACAAATAACTTGTTTGTGTCAAAATTTTGCACCCACTGGTAATATGCATGACTGTTTCACTTGCTTCTCCACATAACCTACACATTGATCACACTTCCTGACCATCAATGGCACTTTTTATAGCATTCACGTTCAATGCCTGTTCTTGTGCGGCACATATTAGTTACTCAGTCTCCTTTTTAAGGTGACAACCCTTGACCCACTGCCATGCCCTCTCTGTACTCACTTTCTCAACATCTTTCTTGAACTTGCCAGGCAAAGGTTTCTCGCGCCACTGCTCTCTCATTTCACGTACCAGTCTTGCTTTGTAGTCCTCTAACCGCTGCTACCTGCTACAAATTTAAACATCCACTCATTGCTCTCCTTTTCATACTGATGAAGGCTACATCTTTCTAAATTCACACAATCTTCACAGCCTACGAGTCCTCGACCACCTTCCTTTCTCGGCAAGTATAGCCTCACAGCACTACTTCTTGGGTGCAGACATCCGTTAATGGTGATTACCTTTCTGGTCTGCTTGTCCAGGCTCCTTAACTCTTCCTTTCCCTAATCGACAATTCCAGCACCGCACCGAATGATTCTTACTCCCCATGTATTCATTCCAGAAATAACATTACCTCCATCCAGCTTCGACCTAAGAAGTTTTTTCAATCTTCTGAGACACTCTTTTCTGATACTTTCTTTCATTCCTTTGTTCAAAACGCCATCTAACTGAAGCACTCCAAGGTATTTGTAACCATTCAGGTCAATCTCCTTTATCCGTCTCCTATCTGGCAATTCAATACCTTCTGTCCTACTGCTCATTCCTCTTTTAGAACCATTACCTCCATTCACACTGCACACTTGTCTAATCCAAAAGTCATGTCTATATCGTCAAAGAAAATTCTGTCTGTCTGTACAAACCAGTTCAATTCTAGTTCACTCTTATACAACTTCAGATCATCCATGAAAAGTAAATGGTTATTTCTTTCATGACCCTCAATTGTGTACTCCATCTCAGTGTCATTCAGGATGATGGATAATGGTATCACCACTATCACAAAAAACAAGGGCGAGAAAGAATGTCCTCGGAAGATCCATCTTTTGATATCAACCATCCCCAAAACCTCGCCACGTGCCGCCAACTCTCTTCTCTAGCTGTTCATACTACTTTTTAGCAAGGTGACAATATCGTCAGAGATGCCCACCAAGCGAACTGCCTCAAGTAACTAATCACGAGGAACCGTGAATTCTTCTTTTCCACCAGAAATCCTTACACCGTTGCCTTCCTTCTCCCCCTTTAATTTCCAAAGTAATCACATGCAAAATACGCTCCTACATAAATGAGACCATTTATTTCTGTTATCGTTTCAGTTTCAATATTGTGTATGACAGCATTTACTTCTTGAACTACTTCTTTCATTTCCTTCCTACTCACTGACTTCAGTGATGGAAGCTGTCTTCTTTCACATGAATGCATTATTTCTATCAGTCTACTTAAAATGTTTCTCTCTTTAGCAGTGACCAACTTAACTGTATTCTTCCTGATAGACACTTCCACATCTCTCTTTATTTGAACACTCAGTTCATGCATTGCGACCGCCTCCATGGCTTGTTGATCCTCACTCCATTTCTTGAAATCGCTTCAAACTTATCCTCCTGTTCAATAATCCTTTCACCAATTGACTGCTCAATCTCGTCTCTCTCTTATTGTAATATCAAGTTTAACTTCTGTATGCTTTCCATTTGCGTTGTAAGTCTCTGCTTTGTTACATCTCGCCAACCATCTTCAATCAATGCTTGTCTCATTCTTTCCATATAACCTTTTCCATCCTTTCTCGCACTCACATAACATCGTCAATAGTCTATTCTTTTCCAAGCTCAATTTCCTTTTGTGTGAGGGCAACTCGATTACCCCAGATTTAGAAGTGTTGCACTTGTTAACTTTTAACTTCTGGTTCGGCGGCCTCAGACACCGTTTCAGCTCCCGCAGGGCTTCTAGGCATCCCCAGATTTCTTTCGTTATTTGTGCTCTCCATTGTGAAGGTTTTATCCTCTCAAGGGGGAGGGGGCAGACCCAGTGTTCTTATCTTGTTTATAAGTACTCTTCCCTTCACCAATTTGTATGAGTGGCCCGAAGAAGTGATAAAGAATCTCTCTCTATATATAAATATACACACATATATACACATAAAATAACAAAGCTAAAAGTGCTTTTGCAAGCTTTCGGAAATCTCTTTACTTCTTCAGGCCGTGACAAATTGTAAGTTGGAGCGACGGAGCTACGTTTTATACCTTACATTTTAAAAATGCTTCTTCTAAAAAGGTCGTGGGAATTTACATACCTTAAAATTTTTACAATAATAGCTAGAGAACCAATTTTTCCCTTGTTTTTAAAGATCCGTGAGAAAGGTATTTGTACCAGGAGTATTCAACAGTGAGATTTCTCGTAGGCTGTTTTTTAACCCATTAATGCCTCGTTTCTAAACTGAGGTTCAAATAGCCACAACAGGAGATATCCACTGTTAGCCACACGATAAAGCCTCATTCACACTACATGACCATTTAGACGGTGCGAAACGAAACCAAAGTTAACGGAACGATACGATACGCTATTTTGTTTACACTGTGGACCATGAGACGATTTTATAATCCGGGAACTTCTAATTTCGCGCCAAAATGTTGGCATACGTGCGTACAAACAAACGTTAAAAGCAATGGCCCCTACTAAAATGTTCGTAGGATAATTGGAAAAAAATAAAAAGTCAGGCTACAACTCTTTCTCTATCTGCGTATCAGCATCAGGTAAAAGGCTTATTTATCAAAAATCTTAAGAGGAATGCTATCAGCAAGGAATCGCCATACCTTGCAAGTCAGTATCGAAATCACATGCGTATGTAACAGGTATGCATATCAACACCTTTATTTTTACACCAGGTTTACAACCTTACAGATGTGTGCACAGCAAGATAAAATGTGTGAGATTTCCTCTAGCTCCATTGTTGTGGAGAGTCACGACATCTCATAGTTGCAATAAGCAGAGAATGAAAACGCAAATATAAAGCAAAAATGCAGCAAGAGGTGAAATTATAACACAAAACAACTCAGATGTAACATGTATAAACATCAAAGGACGTTTAACCTTACAGTAAAGCTGCCTCAAAGAGAAGTTTGCTTATCTCTCTAAATTTGCTTTGTCCTCTCTTACAAGGCCGTGCTTTCGCACAGAGAAAGCCATACTACCAGCAAAAGCGTCATATTTATCTTGCTCCTTCAAACTGTTTAAGGAATACAGAACTTAGGCATTTACATGCTGTTCTGGCCCTTTCCGGTTTCTTTTCGTATGTTTTGGAGTATACAGACGCTTCGAGGCTGTGCATTTTCCACAGGCAGTTGGCGTTACTTTTTCTCCCGATCCTACTTTAGATTCCAATAATACAGCGGCCGTTTCACTACCTTCATCCTGGCTTGTCGCTTCGTTTGAATATATCTGTCCACTGGGCAGTTCTTGTACTTGTTATATATTCTAAAAGGATCAGTGAAACACAATGCAAATACGCTATTTATATTGATGCACAAAATGTTTCATAAGAGTATATATCACTGCCATCTGCTTTAAAAGGCTTAAGGCCCTTGGCTAGAGGCTGCAGAGGACACACAGAATGTTGCTGTCGAGCAACGGAATATGCAAATGCAAGGTAACATCTGATAACAAACCAGAGAACAGGGGTATGAAGAAGACAACCTAGTTCTACAAGGATGCTATTTGGTAACGGAAGCTGCATTTTCAGATCCAGCACAGGTCAGTTTGGGTAAGCAGTCATTTGAGTAATAGATTACTGATTATCTCACGGATTTCATCAGCAGCTGACAGATTAAAGGTTTAATAAGCAAGTATGTAGCATAATAGCATCAGGGCAGTAACTTTTCAACCATTCCGAACCTTAAATAAAGACGATAGAGGTAATGTACAAAGGCGTACCAACATTTGCTATGAAAGGAAACAAGTTCTATTGAACGAAATCACGTGACTAGTACTAACACTATTCCACACGTCGATGTTAACAGAATCAAAAAGAAAGCCTTGTTTGATGTACACTTACCGAAGGTATTCACATTATTGAATCCCAGGAATTCTCCTCCTTAATATTATCCTTATCATCTGATGGCTGTCGATCTAACAGCCAAGGACGCTTTTTCACTTCTTCGAAGATCATTTCGTCCACATCAGTTAAAACGTGAGGTAAACCAGCGTCACAGAGAAAATCCCACCGTCCAGCGCACTTAGACCGCGTTTACACGAGAGCGGATCCAGATAGATCCGTACCCAAACTGGCACTGATCGGCCTTCCCTTTACACGACAGCTAGTGGATCTGATCTCATTTGGATCTGCTATCCGTGCTCGTATGGGATCGCCTTGAAAGCAGGTCTCCTCTGGCTCCAGTACCAGACAGGTCTGGCGTCTCTCTAAGTTTTACCACTCAGGATTTAAATGGATTATGGCAACAGATCAGACAAGGGTAGAACAGTGCTAATCTCCTTAAAGTAGTATCAGACTACAAAGCAAACAACTTGAGTAGGTCTACTCTTACCGCCCAATTTTAAAAACTATTTCCACGCATGCGCTTTCAAGCGGATCCTACTGGATCCGATCTCGTCTAAACGCATGTCAACATTGGATCCGTACCCGTGAAAACGCCTGCAAAAACGAGTACGGATCCAAATGGATCCGATCTCGTATAAATAGGGTCTTAGTTTAGACCCTTTGCATTGACGTCACATTTGGTTGACAACGGTCGCTAAAGAAAGCTGCTGGAGGACCACACAAACAACGATCTCTACGTCTTCTGTAAGAAACGATAAGACTTTTACCTCTACTTCGAAAGGGAAATGACCTGTAAAACGGAGTTTTTTACCTGGATATTTTAACAGCTGAGATGTTGTGTCTCAAAAGCGGTATGTGGAGATATTAAGGGATACATCCGGCGAGGATCCATACGACGATTTTGAGCTTAGGCCGTTGGTAACCCACATTTACGTTGCAACGTACCTTCTTAAGTATAGCCGGCACAGTACTTTACATACTTAATCAATACATCAATCGATAGGTCTTGATAACTATATTAATAATATGAAATAATATTTGAAATACATGCATTTTACGGGTAGCAAATAGGGACACTAACCACCACAGGTAATCGTCAACTGCAGAAATTACAGATAAGAATATTATAGGAGGTAACTGATGGGTAATAGCGCCTCAAGACACAGAGATGGGCTTTACTTATCGAGCTATGGGAGGAAAAATCATAGGTAGCTCCCGACAAAATCAAAAGATTATATAATGGGAGGAAAGAATCTAGAAGCAAAAGGACTTACCCAGTATCATTTAAATACAATAACTTGCTCAACATTAAATAATATAAAAGCTATTTTTTGGGCATGATGGAAGGCGATTAATATAGTGGGAGGGGGTAAAATGATGGTATACACCCGGAGGGCCCTCAATAGTAGGGCCAGAACAGATATTTTCAATCTCCTCTAACCCATTACGGTCTGAAGACAAAAAATGATCATCGAGTTCTTATATATACTACTATATAGACTAAAACTGCATTAAAATGACATAAAAATGATATAAAAAACTAAAAAATGCCGAGAGCCTTGCTGCAAAGCTTTCGGTTTAAAAAACCTTCTTTATGTGTGTGTATATATATTTCATTATCATATCAATTGATGCCAAAACTATCGAAAAGATCTTGAGGGGGCACCGCATTGTTTACATGAACACAATCTATTTAGTGGATACATACGTAACAATACTTTTGCCAAATATGCGGAACAGGTGTCCCCTGGCACCCAACGGTTCCTGCGACACTAGCGTTAACATTGGCATTTGAAATCAAAGGGCTAAATACGTACACTGTAGAGCAGTTACAGGGTTGAAACAGTGCTTACAGTATCAGATCTAGAGGCTCTTCAATAGTCTTACCACTATCCCATAACGTAAATTATACCTAAACTGTCATAATACCCTTCGGTGATGAATTCATTCTTATTTACGTCGTAATAGTTCATTTTTATAGTTGATATGAATTCCGTTCTAGTGTACAGTTATTATACAGTTTTACAGTTCCTCGTTATAGTCTGACTATTTACAGTGGCACAACCACCAGAAACATTCTGGGCAGGCAAAGACCAAACAAGCTTAAGCACACATACTAAACTAAAGAGCGAAAACTATGAAAACAAAAAAATGGCAAAATCATTATTAGAGGTCTGCCCCTGCCTCCCGCAAGCCAATCGATTGTTGACGACAACACAAGCATGACTTACCTCTTTTGACAGACGTAGTTCATATTTTATGATAAGGTTGTTTACAAGGCTAAGCTCATTTGCAGTTAGCTGTGGTTGCAACGGGAGTTCGATCATTGATTCATCTGCAACAAACATTCTACAAAATGGATGGGTAAAGAATGGCATGAGAGGTTGCAAAGTGGTAATTAGCAGATCATGATTAAACCTGCTCAACCTACCAGTTCCAGACATTTTACTGGTTCGGCATTTTGGGAGGAATTAAGAATGTGAACAGAAGCTCTAACAGGTGTATCTTCTGTATTCAACACTTACCATCTAGTATGGACTAGTAAACGATTTCATGTGTACGGGTTTACTTTCTTATTTTACTGTTAGAAACATAGTATTACAGGGCTTGAAAAAGTTTGCGGTTTTCTTGAAGACAGTAAACGCTGATCTTCTTTTCTGTTTGTGCCTAATATGATGCGTTGCCTCTGTAGGCCCTAAACCTATGGGGAGCAGCAATCTGATATTGACGTTGCTCTTGGAGAAATTTAGAAACAGCTTTTAAAGTGGATAACACTGATTTCGACCGCTTTGTTATGCCCGAGTTACACACGGCCCATCCGAACCGACGCGAGACTGTGCGACGCGTCGAATGAGGATATAACAAAGTGTTCCACTGCACATCTGTTACACTACACATCTGTTGCACATCCGATCCGAAGCTATGCACTCCAATGCGGCACGAGACGACGTGGTCCTCCGTTAAAAAAATAGAAAATAATCCTATTTTTTTGAAACGTCAAACGACGTTTCCTGTGTGTAACCAATGAGAGTTGTTCATTTCCTGCAAATTACACAGCGTTGTCGAGAGTCAAAACGCAAGGGCTTCGAAGCTGTGAGGCTTTGTTGGTTCATCAAGAGAACAAAACTGTGATTCTATTGGTTACGTTTTGGATTTCAGTTAAAATCTTGTATAAGAGGGCAAAGAGCAACAGTTTGGTAAAGAAGAGATGATAACAAGCGTAAAGAGTACATCATGGCTGTTTAATCCAACAGACTGGAGAAATATGGCGTAAGCTACTTGTTAGAATGAGCTAACCGCCTTTCATCGACCATAAGTATATAAATTATCGCTACTGTATCTCTATTTTGCCACAGGCTACGTATAGCTTGTCGAGTTTAAAACCTCATTCCTTGTTGTTTAAGTGAGAAGTGGTGGTGCCCACATTCGTTACCTGTTCTGTTGCTCGCATCTAACCTAACACTTTTCCATCAAAGATTATAATGTATGGCAAATTAGAAGCGTTTAAAAGCATGACGTTGAAAGCCTAATCCATGACCTAAGACTAATTCTTATGCAGCTATGGTAAACGTGGCTTCTATAAAACTGTTTCGAACTCGATAACTTCAACTTATCGGTAGGTCAATCTCAACAGGGGTGGAACTTTAACAAGAGAGAACCCATTATTCTTGTGAAATATGTAAAAAAGTAACCGTACCCCAAAGGTTGATGGTTTTCTTATGATTAGTAAGAAGGCAGAATTTTTTATCCCAATCTCTCATCAATTTTTTATCCCTTGTCTCCCAGGTGGGTTAAATTTTACCGCTGTATTTTGAACTTCATTTACAGAAAAATGTACAAACAGCAAAAAAGCAACTTTCTCTGAGTGACTTTATTTCTGTGTTGTGAAGTGATACATTATCTGAAACAGAGTTTTCACTATTTTCTCTCTTTAGTATCTCTAAATGTGAAAACCTATATTAAATGGTGCATTTGCTTACATGTGAGCAGTGCCTCCAAGTGTTTTGGAAATTACTAACGGAAATTAACATGCCATTACATACTCTAGGAGGATTATCTTCTTTCGATAGAACAGGTCCATACCCAACTCCAAAATTACCTGGTTCTTTACATGCACTTTGAATACAGTAATACACAAAATTTGTGAGATGTTAAAGCTATCAGATCCCAGTTTTTTATTATTGCAGATGTAACAATTAGTTGCAGAGAACTACAGGTTTAGAGGCTAGGTTTATAAATAAAGTCAACTTATATTGAGAATTCATACGATTATCTACAGTTGAATCTTACTACAGAAAGCTTGTCATACATAGAAACTCCATCTATACTTTCAATAATCTATCAAAGTCTCCAGGATTTCATTATCTGCCCACTAAAGCCCCGTAGCAAGTTGACACACAGTCAAGAGCATGTGTTCGTAGATTGGTACTCACCCTTCCTGGCTTGTAGAGAAATGCCCACACAAGTCTGACATTGGTGACTACGTTCAAGAGAGATTTGTAACCCACCTTTCAATTTCATATTACCTTTCAATAGCTCATTAAGAGTATATAATTTGGTAATCAATATTTAAGACTTACATAAAGTAAGTAGGAAAATGGATGACCAACATATCTTGATACCTGAGATTATATTACCTTAGTCTAAATAGACATCCTTGTTGTCACGAAAACAACAGAGGAAGTAATACCAGAGAGAGAAAGAACAGCTAAGCAAAGATGGATGACGCAAGAGATACTA
>JAAAKL020007486.1:0-16839 GCA_010016065.2 Carybdea cf. marsupialis auct. non (Linnaeus, 1758) | reverse complement strand
CAATCCCAATGGAAACACAAATTCCTTCTGTCGACACAGAGAGGGATTTTGCGTTTTAATGAATACTGCCTCTAGAAAAGAAGAAATTGGCAGATTAATCGAACACCTGCGGTATTTACATTTGATCTTAGCTACTTGTCAAGTCGATGCTTGTAGAGAAATGCATGTATCTGTCAACAGGTCTTTAATAGCTGCCTTCTCATGGATTACTTGGTCAAAAGCCGGAAAAGATTTCAAAGGTCATAAATGGTTTTTTCGTCGGTTTGTTTGTTTTAGTGGTGATGGTGATTGTGGTTGTGGTTGTATTTGTGGTTGTATTTGTGGTTGTATTTGTGGTTGTGGTTGCGGTTGCGGTTGTATTTGTGGTTATTTATACGATTGTCTTTACTTTAGTGGTTGTTGCTGTGCTGTTGTCATTGCATTATTTATGATGCAATTTTGTTTTTGCTGTTGTTTAGATGGTTGCGTTTTTGGTTGTGCCATTCTTGTTTTTCTTGTTTGTGGTTGTTGTTAATGCAGTGTTGGTTGATGATGTTTATTACCTGTTGTTTTCTTGTGGTGCTAGTGGTTAGTGTAGTTATGTTTATTATTGTTTTGGTTATTGTTGTTGTTTTGTTTGTGATGTATGGTTATGATAGTGGCTGCTTGTGGCTACATCGGTGGTTACGTCTGCTTATCTTTGTAGTTGCTTGTTTTTATGTGGTTTTGTTGGTGGTTGCTTGTGGTTAGATCGGTGATTGGTTGTTAATTTGGTTATGTTCACAGTTCCTTTTGCTTTTGTTGGCGCTTCTTCAACTGTCATCTAAGAAACGCTTTACTTGCTACAGTATGTTCAGAAGGGATTACAATAAACCCGTCTTCTGAAAAGCCTTCTGTGCTATTGTAGATGGTCGAGTGTTTAATGCCCTGTGCCCCGTTCGCACATGATACTCACATGATCTTTGCTTTTCATCTCCGAGTCACGCGATTCGTTGCAAAACAAGGACTCCATCGATGCTTTGTGGTGGCTAACTCCTTGTTCATTCATGACATAAACTATTTTCTCTTTTCTTTAATAGGATGAATTGGCACCTTTCCATATTTTCCTTTGTGGCGAAGATGCAAGAAGACCATACATTTTCGGTGCTTGTCAGAGCTGGTATTTTATCACTGAAAAGAGTGATCGTTTGAAGTTGTACACTAACTTTGTAGGTAACTATATATATATTGTATATTCATATCCTTTCTTAACAAGAGGAGGGGGTCAACGATGCCCTTTTGGCCATGACTCGGCATGCAGCATTAGCAAGATCATTTAACGTCCAAGGTACTGTTAAATTTGCTGTCAATTGTTACACTTAAGTTTGATGCATTACTGATTTTATAAATAGTAGGGTAGTAGTAGGTAGGCAACGTGATCTACAGTACAACTTGGGTCTCCAGTTTTTATTTGCGGGGGCTGGAAACGGAGGTGATGGGCAACAAAATGCGACGAAACTGAAAAAGTGTTGTTAGAGCAGAACGGATTAGCTTACCTGATGGCAGTGGCATACTCAGTACTTCTTAAATGGTGTGCCTACGTCAGGCCTTGTCTTTTCAGTCCAGCGCTATTGTTTTTATTTGGCAGTAAGACTTTCGCAACCGAACTTTCTCCAGCATTCGTCATGCTCTCTTTCGTCCTCTTTATCTTTTTACATGCCTTCTTCCTTCAGTGGCGTTTTATAGCAGTCTTTCTGATCCCACAATGTGCCAGTCCAGTACGGTCGGTATATTACTATTTGAAAACCGCGGAAACTGTTCTACGCATCTGGAGTTACCATTCGTGATTTTTAAAAGGTTTAATGAGGTAGGATAACAAACTTATTTATTTCGTTGAAAGAATCTCTTCATATTCGATGGAAATAGACGAAGAGAACAGAATATTCTTTTAGGAAATACTGTAATGAATGAGTCATATCAAGCGGGGTATTTCCAACAAGTGTTCAATCAAAACAAAAAATTACAATCTATCTTTTACAAACTTATAGTTTTGTATTCATTACGGGAGGTGAATGCAGGTATTATGACTACTTAGTGGCCCTCAATTTTCAAGTGAAGAGTGCAGTGTAAACCTTGGTCAGCCCACTTTTCGTCAACGCACGGTTCTGCTTCAATAACGAATATCCCACGGCGCCCTTATCATGTTTTTTGGTTTCTACATCTTTGTCTGAATGATTATTTTCCGAACTGTTTTTCCTCTGGTATATGTTAGTTAAATATTGGTTTATTAAGGAAAGCAGCAAACTATCAGTTTGTTATTGTTTCGGGGCTAATTATCGCTTTTTCATTTGTGATTAAAGCTGTTCGATTATTTTTACTTTGCGGTAAACGCGCGGAACCGAGTATTCCACAAAAAAAACCCCCAAAACCCAACCAAAACAAAAACGCGCGGTTCCCTGAACCTGTGTGGGAGGTATGGACCCTAGTTAGAGCTGGTTAACGGGATTCGACCACTGATCTCTAAAAAAGACTGGATCGAGCTTCCCATTGTTTCCAACAACGAAAAAGTGTCGTCACGAGTACTGGCCCCCATCAGTTAAAATAGCGCGGGAAAGTCAGCCATGTTGCGTAACATTGTTTATAAGCTCAGTTTGATAGGGACTGAAATGGCGTCCAAAGTCTGACCTCACTTTCAGACGGAAGATGCTCGATCCAGAGATCAGTGGATTCGACTGTATTACAACAACACTTTGTGCAGAATGAAAAAAATGGGAGGCCGCTGATTGTCCACCAGATCACGGTGCCTTGCTGAGTGTTTAGTATTGAGCTTCTTGAGAATTTACCCGAAATAACATCTTACGGATACCTTGCTAGCTATATTGTACATCACCGTATTACTTCGTCAAGAGTATGATTTTACGGTAAAACGGAAGTAAAGTACATTAAAGCGCGACAAAAGTTTTCAGACTTGCTTTTACCAGTCATTTAACGTATCAATTTATCTCATTTTTAGATTTAATTTGTCTTATTTTTGATATTTTATAGATACTGCACATTGATTAGTTGATTTGCTCGGTGATTCGATTAGATTTCGATTAGTTGATTGGTCGATTACTTGTTTATTAGTGGATTGTTTGATCGAGATCGACTTATTTGATTAATGGATTAGTCGATCGACTGATTGCTTATCTCATTCATAGGTCGACCGATTGGTTGATATGGTAGATTGATTAATTGAATGATTGATGTATTGTCAAAGTTTTCCCATTCATGCCAGGCACAGTTTCAGTCGCTAAGGCGAATTTAGTGTCGCTTTGCGGAATATATCGTCATTAAGAGAAGCAACTACTAGTTCAATAGCAAAAAAATGTAAGAGATAATCGCTCTCCACGACAGGCTGCCTACGTTTAGCTTACACTCAATTACTTTTCACTCATCATTTGACTTGGGAACGTTATATGCGCCTATCCTTGCCGCGAATGGGGTAATAGCTGATGAAAAAATGGCATTTGTGTTGGCTCCAGCAGCAATTGACTTTATCCTACTCTAATACCATCGTCGTCTTCATCACCTTCATCACCAACAACACCATCGTCATCATCGTCATCAGCCGCAGCATTACCAACACCATCAGTATCATGACTATCATCATCATCCGCAGCATCAGTAGCATCATTATTATTATCATTATCATCATCATTATCATCGTCATTATGATAATCACTATCATGGTCAACATCATCATTATTATCATTAACGTCATCATTATAATTATCATTATTATCATCATCATGTTAATAATCATCATCCGCATTATCTTTAGCATCAGAAGCCGCATAATCATCATTGTCATTATCAGCATCATCATCATCATCATCATCATCATCATCATCATCATGGTCATCACCGTCATTATCATTATCAGCGTCATTGTTTTAGTTTTAGACGGTAAAAGAAGCACGTTCAGTTTTTATTGTCTGGCTTTGTTAATTAGTGGGTAAGTCATTTCATTTTCGTGATTTCGGTCGCAAAGGTTCGTGTCACTCAAAATAGTTATGTGAAAGACCTCGTTTACAAAATGCTGTGTTTCCGCTCTTTATGCAGCTAGTTATCATCAAAACACAGTTGAATGCAGTAACTTTTTAAAGGAATGAAGCCCAACCCGATCGATTAAATCATTCACTTCGGTACACTTAGATTTGGGACAAGTCGTATGAAACTAGATACTGATGAGAGGAGCTGTTTTGCATGCCAATTTAATCAACAACCGCTGACAGGAGACCTCCTTCCTTTTCCCCTGCTCCACCATTTTAATTCGATCACGTTATCAAATTGAAGTGTTCACCTTGCAGTTAAGGCATTATTATCATCCAAATAAAAATTATGGCGCACTTTTTTAAATAATGGCCGTAGAAAACCCATATTTGAGGAGTTGATTAGTAGTACAGAACTTTTGAAAAACTGCTCTTCGTATTGAATTCATGTTGCTAAGCGTTTTTGCCAGACACTGATCATGTCAAACATCCAGAGTAACGATAGAACAGTGTGTTTTCCATTTGATCTGCCGCTCGCAGAGCTGAATTTATCAAAACAAACGAAAATTCTGCATTGTTAGCAAAAGGATTTGGTTACAGCTTGCGCATTTTCTATTACATAGGTGACTCAAAATCTGTCATTTATACAGGCGTAATTTGCAACAACGTTTTCTAATCCTCTTATGTCCTATAAAACTGAAAGCTTAGGCAGTCGTCACAGATAGTCAATTTTATCTCTGATTTTATCTTGGTGTGGTGGGCTGTATCAATATTTTCAAATAGTCAATAAACAGATCATTAGGTACATGACAGTAACTCATAATCATGGTTTGCATCAAAATCAGAGCAGATGTCTTTACATATTCCAAGGGGGGATCGTTCACTTCATCGCTTACCGTCTTAGATTCTACATGTCTCTCTTTGAGTAGAACCCATACCCCGTGTTAGCTCCTGTTCAGCATTTTATTGTATAGCTCATGTTGCCCCGCGACGTATTTAACATCATTTATTTACGTAATCCAATTTTCTGATTTATAGAAATTTAGACGATTTTTAGGTAGGTATTCCCAAATAACTTGTGTTTACCTGAGACCATTTTCAGTATACAAAGGTTATAAGGATTTTTGTAACAGCCTCGTCAGCGTGTCATGCCTCAGTTTTTCATATTTGTACACGTTCATAATGAGAGCAGAATTTTGGTATTATTTTCTGTATTTAATTACAGTAAGTATCGTAGATCAGGCCAAGTAGATGAATAAATTTACTTAGATAGCAGATCCCAAGGTGTACATTACAGAGGTCGGATATGTAGAATGATGGTAGGAAAGCGCAATTAGGCATTTCAAGTCGAGCTTGGATATTGTGTAAATTTCAAGTGTTACGAATTAGGGACCGAGTATCCAAGCGTAAGCAATAGACTTGTGTAACAAATACCGTAATACCCCATAAAGAGGTTCCTGTGAATGTAAGCCAAAAAACAAGTTAATATCCCGGTATTCCTGGGAGGAGCGCTTTTGAAGATAAGCCTGGAGGTACCGTACCGTAAGGACCATAAGCTTGCAGATATCTTCATATTACGGGCAGATGCCTCCCATAGATAAGACCAGATATAGCGTAATGTCTTTTATACGAGCCCCGCCGTACATAAGACCTTAAATGTGAATTACTTGCCTACAGACGTAAGTATCCGTCCAATGGCCACTCTGTTCCGGATGGAAGCCCTGGAGGGCTCCTATAACTCTATCTGGCACGAAGAGGCCTAATTGGCCTGCGGCTGGAAATATTTTTTAATAACTTTGGAGCCTCAACATCTGTTCAGCCGAAATTTTATGACCCTTCCTACCGTTTGTGTAGCCAGCTTGTGGAGATTTTTTTGCGCAATACGTGTGTTTGGGTCAATTTACCATCTTTACAAAATGAGCGTGCATAAAAAAGTTCAGCAAAATATTAATTGTTCATATTTTGGGATAGTCTTTGGCATAATGATCTAAAATCAAGTGTGAAATAGACGTAAGATTTCCTGCTGGTAATTAGTTGGTTATAAGGTCTAATAAGAGATAATTAGATCAGAAAGTAACCTTGTACAGAGTTTCTTACTCGACGATGAAACAAAACTAAAAAAGGACAGTCCCACAAATATGAATCAGTCTGAAATGCACCTATGGTTAATTGCACCATATGTTCGTGCCAGAGTGGGCTTATCCCTCCAGACATTGCACACTTTGATTGATCAAATGCTGACGGCATGCACTTTTTCCGCAGGAATTGCATTGTTCTTCTGATTTCAGGCATTTATTTCCCGTCGTTTTGGAGATAATCTGGCATGTAAACACTGTCTCTTCATCATAGAGCACATTTTGCGTGGCAAAATACTTATCAACAGACACTGAGTTTTAATGATTTTATTGACAATTTTCATGGTATTTATCCGAGAATGTTCAAGTTTGGGGGAATTTGATGCCCTTTTAATTCGGGGATTTTGCCCCAGATACGGCTCTGTTGTGCATGCTTAGAGTATGACATGATTTTACCATATTTGCCAGGACAACATTTCAAATGACCAATGAATAAAGTAAATTGTGTCATAAAATGTCATAATAATCAGTGAAAAATATCCTAAAATCTCCTAAAATTCCGGGAAAATGCCATAAATACATTTAAAAATTGTTAAATTTAGAATGGGGGCCTGATATTGCTATTGAAGTGATTGGACTTCGAATGGTTGACTGACTAATTTTATTATACAGAGTATTCGTATAACAACACCTCTTTAACCAATGCTTGCATGTTCAAGATGATTAAGATCGATATTGGAGGCCTTTTCTGTGTTTAATTTCGAGATTGGGGAATTCGCAGGATACATTCAAAGCAGGTATAGGAATTAAAGTTATCGCCGGCCTGGTAGCCGTCAATCCCTGTGCATGGCAAAGACATAAAACACCCGTGCTAGGTAGAGTTAAAATGTGATACCTTGGTGTGTTGTCGAGGTGTCGATGAAGATATTATGCGACAGTAAGAGGAGCAACTTGGGTTACATACTTTATGGATGGATAGTAAATTTAAACGAGTTTCAACTATTCCTGCCAGTAATCGAGTGATACTGTATTCTGGCCCGATTGCAGCTAAGGTTAATGACAGTTCAAAGCGTGGAACCATTTACCATTAATCACAGCCAAGAGACTGGCGAGCCGATTCTTCACAGTTCTTTGTGATTTACTGCACTGTATTTCCAGACGTTAGCACGTGGCCCCCACTAGATGTTCCAAAAGTCGTAGATGATAACATTATGGTGATGTCATAGAGAACGGACTTAAAAATCTTCTATTCGGGCTCAAATCCGATTTTCGCATACCCTCATTTGATCCGGATCCTTATGAATTGTTGATTCATATTTTGACTTCATACTTTGACTTCCATGAGTTGCAGAAGACGTATCGATATATATATATCCTTCAAAGATTACGCTGCATTGGCTCCCTATTGGAATCGCTCCATAATGTGTCCAGCGGTTAGGGAAGGGTGAACTTATTCTTGTCCCACATGGCACAACGCCTACTAATCATACCTTAGACAAGCCTTCGTGGTAAAAGTGCCTCGGTAATTGGATAGGTTTGACAACCGGTCTAAAGCTAAGTGTGATCAGAAGTTTTTAATACGTTCTGCGATCAGGTAGTCGGTGTTAGTCAGGTAACGAGATTTGTCATCGTGTCTTTCGTTGAATGCATCCCTGAACAGGGTCCTTCACGGATTTTATCAATTGAAGCAAGTCTCTAGGCTCGTATTCAACAAAAAAGCGGTAGAATAGAACGACATAAAATAGTGTGAGTACATGTATTTAATGTACTGTCGGTAAAAGGCCCCCTTCCTCCTCATACCCCCTTCCATTTTTGGGGAGAACAGTTCCTTTGTAAACATTTAATAAATTCAGTCAATCCTCTTCAAAGCCCTTGTTCAAAATATTACGGTATATTGCCAAGTCTCATTAACTACGGATATGATCTTGAGATGGTTAATACAATACTTTCAAACTGACAATTCACGTCAGTGGTCGAACTTTTTATGTGTCGAACGTAATGTTGTTGATGAGGTATCCTGCCCGAGTGTATTGGTTTTGTATTTGATACCAAAGTCTACCGAATCTGATAACTTTAAATGAGGGAATTATACATTATGCAATATATGTGATACCAGTAATAGTGCCTAATTCATTATCGTTCACTAGAAAACCTTTACCTAATCAGTTTAGCGTTGCACGGCATGCCAAGGCAGATCAAAACAATAAGTTTAAATGTACAAATCAAACTTAGGAGAGTATTGCGATAGGTAAGGCTGTAAGACAAGCACCTAGCTTTTCATAAACGGTTAAAGTTATGACCTATTGTGATTATTGGTGGAGCGTATTACAGAGGGCTGAGTATTCTCATGGGAGTTAAGGCGCAAGTAACTCCAACCTTCAGGAACCCTTCAGAAAGCCACCCCTCGTTGTTAAGTCACTCCTCCTGCCTTGCAATAATTCCTGTCACGACGGTTGCCATGTAACCAAAAGAGCAGTTGTAATAGCTGTTTGTGTTACAATTATGCAGTTGAATCGAGTTAATAATATTTGTGCTTGGGTTAATGCAAGTTAGCGTTACACTCGGCACGTGAAAAGTAGATATCTTAAGATGTCCAGATTGTCCCAATGCGTTGTGAATGGGGTCGCTTAAGCAGAGGGAGAGGGCAATCTCTAGAATAAACTCTCTCAACAGTTACGCTTTGAGTACCCGGTAGTGTAAGCCTTGTAACATATACAGTAATAGTTTTTTGGATGAGATCATGCTTTCAGGACGCCCACAAACAGGGATATAATTGCCATTTCTCAAACAACAGAAATTGTCTTCCTTCCAGAAAAGGCCTTAAATATGGCACTATTTTTGGATGCCATGTATGTATGTTTCATCATTGGTGGGATGGTCCACGAAGGATGAGAAGTTGTGCATGTTGTAGAATTCTTTGTTGATCTATTGAAAATTAAACTGAGGGAGAATGTAGTTGACATTTAGGTGAAAGTTTGCAGTAGCGATCTTTGACCCTTGCAAACTTTGTAATAATAGTTTACTTCGATGTAACTGCTTAATTTTTGATCATAGTTAGTGTACAGTTAAGTCAGTATTTTGATCCGAACCAGTGTTTATTGGGAGCAGATACTGCCTTTTGCAGTATGCCAAATGCAGGTAGAATGAGCACGTCAGCGTAACGTTCATCTGATACCCAGAGTCCTCGTTCTTATGAAGAAATCGCGATAGTTTTTGTGAAACCTGTAAAGCCTTAGGCAGTTTTCATAGAATGCAGATACGCCAGTGCTTTTGTATCTTCTTACAAACCAATGGAGTGCCGAAATGCTGACGTCATGGATGGGCGAGTGTTAGCAAAACTGTCATTGAGATGAATCGGCTTGGCACGAGAATTAATTTGATTGGCGTTGCACAGCAGGAAAGTTTTAAAACGGTGCAATGACCAGGAAACGTAAGAGTACTGCGTTGGTTACCATGAACGGCAAAATTTAAGAGCATTTTCTTGAATTTCGTAGCCGATCAGCATACAGTGTGATGCGTATTTGTTGTATTCTTGTTATAACTGTTCTATGACGTAAAGAAATGACCAGTATGTGTGGTCAACGAAAAGACGTAAACGTGATGCAGTGCTTTAGATTTTTGTGCGAAGGGCAGGCCAGCATAGAAATGACTACCAGATAAGACATCAGGGAAGGTTGATAATATGCAGCGGAAATGAACATTGTTGTTGGTCTTGACAGGGTGTAACAGTACATATGTTCATAGCCCCAGATGCTGTTCGAACATGGGATTGCAAGTAATGGAGTAAACTTTAAGTAGACGAAGAGTGGGTACTTTCATCGTTGTATCAACCTAGAAGGTGATAAACCATACATGTATTTCTTCGCCAGGCTCACAACATATTCCTGGGTAGAAACAAATCCTTGCCCTCTATTACAGAGGTTTCCGAAATGTTTGTAGTAGCCGTTCTTTTAGATGGTCCGGAAATTGCGATCCACGTAGGACTTCAGCGAGACTACGTTGCCGTGGGTTATCCGTGGTGCCGTCCTTGTGTTGTTTGCAGTGGCGATAAATGCTCCTTCAATTGAGTATTTCTGACCTTTCTCATTCCTTTGCTGTCTTCGATGTATATTCTGTCTTAATTAGTTTTCTCCATTTTGTATTCTTCGATATTACAGACATCTAACTCGTGTTGAAATCCATTAAATATCTATTTCTCATGCTAACAGTCAACGTATAATTGCCTTGTCACCAACTGCCAACCTAGATATCGACTTTGTCTCCCGCGAAACCACCCATCTTTGTAGATTTTCATTCAGATTTGTGCTGCCAAATTTATCCAGATTTCAAAGCATTTAGGGATAGTGAATTATCTACGTGCACGAACCGTGGCGTCACATTTGGGGACTCTATTTTGTTATCGTTTTAAAGGAGTGCATTGCCTGCTTTGATGCACTCAATCGCTTTCTTCCAATCCCTTTTTACTTGTTGTCATACTTGTATTATTGTATGTAACGTTCTGTATACCTTTTGTGCAATATTTTGATGTCATTTGTGATCTTTATTTGTCATCGGGAGAAAGTTATTTAGATTATGTATTGTATATAAATTTAATAAAACGTACAAAAATTCAGGAGTCGGAGTATTATTGTGATGTATTTGTTCTCAACTAAGTAGTACTGAACCCTACCCCGTCTACATTTTGCATGGTAACGGCCCCCCTTCCCATTTCCGAACCACAAACATAACAACCAACGGAAATATTTGAATTACAAAAGAAGCAAATTTTTACTTCAACTCTTAAATTACTCGTACTACTTCAAATAAGAATGAAGGCACTCAGTTAGTCATTAACAGCTCTCTTGTCTTTAATTCGATAAATACACCGTTTTGAAGCAGAGCACGCATCACAACTGCCAAAAAATTTAAAGTGTTTGGATTTAATGATTGCTACAGCTGTTTCACAAGAAACAAACAAATTTTGATACACAAAACGACTAAGGTACCCTTAATATTTCATCTTCTCTGTTAACTTTTTAATTTCATGGCTTGAAAACTGTATATCAAGAACATTTTTATAAATGGCAAACATGTTTGTAACATGACAAACAATACCTTTAACATTATTTTTGAGCTATGTACATACGTTAAATAATAAAAGAGCCATCGCCCCCTCTACCCTCATAACGCCAATGTTGCAAGACTGCGTATGATTTTCATCGCCCAAATAATGCGCAAAGGCGCTGAATGCGTCACTTTTTTGGTAAGGTTGCGGGCTAAAAGTTGTTATTTTCTTGTCTCAACAACTCGTCCCGACAGAGCCCTCAACGATGGATTTGGAATGTCACTTCGATTAAACCTTGCTTAATCCAGCAACAGCACATACCACAGCTTGTAGTTCAACTTTCTCTTCCCTTCTCCCGTTGCAGATGGCTGTATAATCTTAGAAAGGCATTACAAGCCACCCAAATAATATAAAATCGGTTTACTACCGATATTAGCGAATTGTGTTCCTTGGTTTGATAGGAGGAGGAACCCTTGAGTGCGGTTGGGGACGAGGCTGACGAGGTGGCGGACGCGGGTTTCCACGTTTATCTGCGGAAAGAATGAAAGTATTTACGCGGTTAAAACAGGCAATCGCTTTTTTTTATTCACGGAAGGGTAAATGGGGTGACTTGTTAGCGGTAGTATACAGTGGCGTATCCAGGAATCTATGAAGGGGGAGGGAGCACGCCCAAATTGAAACCCTGAGACATGACTTTAAAATATTACGCAAAATAGGGGTAAATGCTTAAAATTATCACATCCTGCCAGTAAAAAGCAATACATTTTGTCAAAATCAGCCAATCGAAATATTTTTATGCTCCTGTAAGGGGAAACCATGGCCAAATTCCCAGCCCACGCGTACACCAGTGATCTATTTGTCGCATGTTGTGAGTCCAGAATACAACATGGATGTAATCATTGGCCCACGCCAAGGTAGCCAAAGTCTAACTTATGGCTTTTCCAGTTGTGAAGTGTTTTCGAACGAGAGGACTTGAAATGATCGAAGTTCGAAAAGATACTAGAGAAATATAGAAATGCATGTCGTCATGCTTTGGACTGCATGATAGGGTGGGTGGTAGTCCTCTAATGGCCAAGTCATTGGACTGGTCTCCAAATTGCTTCGAGCTGGATGTCAATGTCCTTCGGTGGGGATTTGGGAGTTTATGAGGGAGCCAAGAGATCTGGCATATTATCAGAGGGACTCATCTGGCAAAGTTAGTAGAGCGCCCGCAGCAAATGTGCGGGTCAAGGGTAAGAATTCCGTTGGCAACATACTTTCCTATCTCTCTGGTATCTTTTCAAACTTTTAAGTTGTGGACGCCGATGGCCATACCCTTGGACTCCCACTCGACACTGGTGCCATCCTAGATGTGGGGTGACTAGGATCTCGCTGCGGGATATGTTGCTGAGGACAAGCCTATCTGTAAGGCATGTATCATGAAACTATTGATAGACATATGAATCTGAATAATCGGTCTAGATTTTGAAGGCAGCTTCTGGAAACTCAGGCAAGGGCAGATGTTGCTCTACAGCTATTTTAAAAAACTCTCTACCTGCAGTTAAATGCTGCCTGCCTACTTTGTGGTTAACTTAGTACCAGTGGGAACTAGGTATCTGTACGGACAGTGGATTTGGGTCTTCACAAGTAACAATTGATCACTTATCTTGCAGGTTGTCGAGGTCGCCTGAAATGTCTACGGACCAATTCATGGTAAGAACTCTGGACTCGATTTTTCCAAGGGTTTTGGTCGTCTGGCTCAAAAATTGAAAGAAATTTGGCAATTATATCCTCCTTGCACGATAGAACAGGCTTCTTTGGGATCGCGCTGCCCTCTCTTATCAGGGGAGTGGTAAGAAAAGGACCCTTAGTATGAGTCTCTATGAAGTTCAAGAGGGCATTATTACAGAGGGGGCAAGTTCTCTTCAAGTCCTAATCTGTGGTGTAAAAAAACCAGGAGCTGCCAAATGAGATGCACTAGTGCTCTGATACAGCAGCAGATGGTACCAAGGGCATCAAGAATATATGAGGAAGATCTCGTGATGCAACACACTGCGCACCTGCCGTTGTTATTGTGTTAATGAAAACACCATGAATGGTAACATGTGAACGGTCAAGAAATACAGGTCCTCTGAAACGACATGCATGTGGCACAACGCATGTTAATTGCAAATGAAACATCTTCTGCCAAACAAACTGACTACCTAGAATCAAACGGGTGGTCTCAAAAGGTCTCAGAGGTATCAAGAAACAGGGTTTGGAAGGGGACGTAGATGAACTAAAAGATGCTCCCGACACCGTCAACACGATTGCCATTTTCAATGGCCAAGAGGCTTTTTATGACTTCCACGCCAACAGTTCTCCCCCAGTACGGCAGCCTGATGGCACGGAGTTACTTACTGACGAATAAGACATTCTGGCCTGTTGAGATTAGTACTTTTAAGTGGCTGTTTAACAAGTAATCGGATAATGCCCTTCAAGATACTTCATAGCTACCAATACCTGATCAGTTGGATATTGAACCCATCTGAGTAAAAGTAGCTGAAGCATTAAACATCTCTCAACAGACATAGAGCAAAAACAAGATGAAATCCCACTGGAGGTTTTTTTTACGTGTTGAGATGCCCACACAGTCGGAGGGCTGATTATGAGCTTGATGGTATAGGAAACAAGTGCCACAAGACCGTAAAGACTCATTCATAATGCACCTCACCAAACGAAAGGGAAACCGCTGCCAGTGTGAAACCATATGAAAATGTCTCATCTAACCTCAACTGGGATGTCTCTTATGAGCTTGCGTTGTTGTAGACCCGCATAATGAATCAATGCTAGTGTATCTTATGATCCAATGTGTCCCTCGAGGTCCTGGATACTTATGGACGTGAATGAACATATCAGCACAACCATCATGCTCCTCATGAGCTTACATCTTCATGGACTACTACTAAAACATCACATAAGTCATAGTGCTGCTCATGATCCTACTTTCTCATGTACCTCCAATGTCATATCTGATCTACCATCATGTCCCTTATGAGCCTGCGTTGTTATAGACCTGCATAATCATATCTGATCAGACACTGTGCTTCTCATACTTTTAGTTAACATAGACCAACATGATCATGTAACACTAGCCATCATTTCCCTCATGTATCCATACCATTATCTGCACAACCATCATGCTCCTCATGACTTTAATTGCTGGTGGACTACGACTATTACTTCTTATAAGCTGCAGCGTCCTTCATGAACCTGCGTACCTTTTATTCTACCATATGACATTTTATCAGTCAACGTGTCTCTCATGAATTTACCAATAAGGCCAACATAATCGTGCATCACCAATAACCGTACCCACACGGACATACATCCTAGCTGGCCACCTTGATCAAATGACAAGTGTCCCTACCAAGCGTTTGTCATCATTTACCTATACATACACCATCGCATTTAAAAGAGAAATATTACAGTCCTTACCCGTATTGATGTAAAGGGCACTTTCTTCTGCTGCATCTGAAACTGATCAAATTAACATTGTAAGTCTTGGCTTGCGAATAAAGAGATGCAAAAATGTTTCGATGGAAAGACAGGCGAGTAGAACTGAAGGGAACAACTTTGGTTAGCATTCATGTATCCCATACTATCAAGTTATGAATTTAAACCTGTCATTGGGTTGAGTTGAAGATAGGGGTGCCAGCAGACCTGCTGCTCTACTTCTTCCCTCCAATCTCACGAAAAACGTGGGCAATCTTTTTGGAACGTTCTGACAATTTTTCAAATTTATTCAGAATAGGATATCTTTCAAAAATTTACGATGATGACATCATAATCACCCCCCTACAAAGAGTCATCCACAAACAACACGAAATGTCTACGCATAAAAACTATAAGAACAAAACTTGCTTTTTTGATAAAATCTGATAATGTACATGTAAAATAGTTCTCACGTTATATTATACTTTTAATCGCAAAAGCTCAGATTTCATTTGCGTTTTAAATTTTCCTGGTTCTCAGTTTCTTACTTGTCAACTTCCTTCTGTTGGCGTCATCGACTACAGTTTTCAAAAGTGTAGTTATTTCTCTTTGGCTGAAACATTAGTTAACGTAACTGCCAAGTTTCATACCTAAGTAACAGACACTCCCAGAGTTGAAGTATTCACGTGTCTAATAGGCTACGCCCGTCCCCACCCAAGTTGAGAAAATCTTAACATAACCGAGTCTGGACAGGGGTAAACATAAAGAAATAAGTTTATATTAGTTTTGATAATCGATGATAAGTCAACAATTGGTTTTGAAACGGTGTTTAGGTACTTGTCGGCTTTCGGCTATTCTGTGACGTCATCGCGTCCAATTTCACAAAAAACGTACAATCAAATAGCTAATAGATCTGTTAACAATACTGCTAGTTTTCATATCTAGGTGACAATATTCACAGATTTATTAGCAATAATACTGCCACGGGTCTACGAAGCTCCAACCAGTCCTCTTAATCGCAAAATATATCCAGTCTGAATACGGTTATATCAATACGCTATATTAATACCCTAATGAAAGAAACACATGTCTACGAGTTGCAACTCCGTCAAACCTATCTAAGCCTGGTCACTTTACGATACAAGAAAACTACACAGAAATTCAATTGAGTTCATAGAAGAATAAACAAAAAAGGGAGCATTACACTCCTATTCGGGTACTCAATTATTTCTTACGACTAATATGAAGTGTTTCCTAATTCCAGAACAAGTGATAAAGTACCAGCACTAATATACGGCGCTGATACTGATACACTCATATAAACCCTTGTAAGGGACGCTGATGATTGCTCAAGGAACGCTGATGATTGCTCAAGGAACGCTGATGATTGCTCAAGGAACGCTGATGATTGCTCAAGGAAACGCGAATACTTTAATACTAAAGACATCACTAGGAAAGAAGTAGTAAGAGACAACACAGTTACTGGTCATCGAGAAAGTCAGAATCACATAAGAGGAATTGCCCAATATCAACCCTTGACGAACAGAATATGAAATCACATCTTATAAACCCATTTGTACCTCATGAACCTCAACACATATGGACATCCGTAGACACATCGAAACAGCCATCACGTTCCTCATGAACTTACTTCCTGGCGTACTATCACAATCACATCTTATGAACCACTACCTTTTTTATGAACCTGCATGCATATAGACCTACATTACAATGTCTGATTAGCAATCTTGCCAGTAAGAACTGACTTTCTCATGGGCTTACAATATCATATATCCCTAACCATCGTTTCTCTCAAAACTTTGATTGTCATGGACCAACATTATCATATCTTCTCATACATGGAGTCCCTTAAGAGCACGTGTTCTCATTAACACATACGGTCATTTATCACTAGCCATCGTACCCCTCATAAACATACGTTTCAATAAGTCGACATGCTCATATCGATCGACAAATCGACATATCATAAGGCATCGTTTTCTCCCGAGAATGAATATCGTCATCGACCTACATTACCATATCTTATCAGCCATCTTGCCCACTATGAACCTGCGTCCTGCTTGGCATATCGTACTTCTCACGAACGTACGTCCCAATGGACAAAGATGATCATATACCAGAAGCCATGGTATCTCTCAAGAGTTTGTATTGTCGTCGACCTAGCTACCACTAGCTACCGTGCCCCACATAAACATACATTCACTATCACACTTGATCAGCTACCGTGCCCCTCATAAACATACATTCACTATTA
>JAAAKL020007485.1:0-16840 GCA_010016065.2 Carybdea cf. marsupialis auct. non (Linnaeus, 1758) | reverse complement strand
TTAATATTCCTTGGATCCTTAAGTTAGGATCCAGCATCAAATAACAAGGTTTTGTTAGAGAGATGTAAAACTTTGAAAGCTAATATCTAGGTGTTGGGAAAGAGCAAGACACTCAGTTTTGGCCATTGACGTTCTTTGTAATAGGGCAACATGAAAATTGAGTATTTTCCCCATAATTCAAAGATTTTTAAAATCGTGACGTCACACTTTCCCTCCGCATTGCTTCCTCATAATTAAAAATCACTGTCCACAGTGTTTCTCTTTGCTTGATATCAATGAACTTTTTTTAATTCTTCGCTCAATACAAGGTAAGGTTGTCACTTAAATATATTGAGTTACTTTGAAAGGAGTATAATATGAAGAAATAAAAAATATATTTAATTACAGGCCAAAAATGAAACATTTTCAGGAAGATGGCGGTTAACATTAGATTTAAAGGTGTCAAGATCCTGCAAATCCTCGAATTAAGATATCAAAAAATGGGCATCCACTCCATACTTGGTATTTCGTCTTCGCGTATCGGAGTCTGGAAAATTATCGGCTGCTTGCGAAGGTAGATCATGCCTACAGATGATGAAGGCAGTGAGATGTCCGAGCGCAGCAGTAGAATAAACTAAATCCAACACACGAGTCAAATTATCCGTCACAGGTTTGAGTATGCACTTGTCCATACACGAGACTACTACAGTGACAGTTAATACTGTAAAGGAAACTAACGATATAACATAGGAGTGATAGGACTGTTCTTCTCCAAACTTAACTCGAATCTCCTCTTCTAGCCCGAGGCGAGGTCTGGGGACTAGTGAGACTAACTGTACACGTGGCCATGACACCGAATAGTTCTATCACTCCTATAATATATCGTTAGTTTCCTTTAAGGTATTTACTGTCACTGTAGTAGTCTCGTGTATGGACGAGTGCATAATCAAACCTGTGACAGATAATTTGACTCGTGGGTTGGATTTAGTTTATTCTACTGCTGCGCTCGGACATCTCAGGCAGATTCGTAGGTGAGGAATACTGGGGGAGGCTTAGCCGGTTTTCTTATGTCATATAGACCCCTTGGAACATAATCTGAATGACGCATCTTTGTTAAAAATCATTTTAAAGTTTAGCAATAGCTAGCAGTTCCTCTAGAAAGTCGGCTGTATACTTTGCATTAATAAAATCTCCAAATAGGACGCCTAGCCTTCCTCCCACGTCAATAATTTCAGTTCCAGAGTTAAACGGTGTAGCAACAGAAGGGTACGAGCTGGGCGGCTACATACACCCAAAGTTGGACAAACAGGATTTTTCAGGTAATCACCAATGTTTTTGTGCCGAGGGCAAATGCTGAAGCTATAGAAATAAGACTTACAAATTTAAGTATAAAAGTAAAAAATCCCAAATATTTTCACATGTAACACATTTCTTGTTTACAGCTGCATTTTTCTTCTTTAGAGATTCAAATGTTTTAACACGTTTTAATCATGGGGGAAGGAAGCCCATGCATTGCTTGCTTACATCTTCCATTGACTTAAAAATTATTCAACTGTTAAGTCACTTCTAACAGCCATATTATAAAATATCTGTTGATTTTTGTCTGATTCCAACCTCGCTTTTCTGATGCAATAAGCTTTCTGTAATTCGACGTAATTCCGCGGCACAATGAACATCTCCAGGGGCGATTTTCCGACGGCCCTAGGCACATTTCCAACGCGGGGCCCTATTAAAGAAACCCCATATAGCTCACATAATTTCCTTCAGTGCCTATCGTGAGGAATAATTTTTACATTAAGTGCAGCATGTGTATACATCGAATAAGATCAAAATCACAGACAGCCATTTCTTTTTGTTGTGAGTTTTGACTTTTTTGATAAATTGGGTTTTGGTTCTATTTATGTGGTTAGTTGTGATTCCTCATCCTTTCTCAAATTACTAAAAAAGCTCTTTGAAAAAGGAGAAATCGACGTAAAAAATTTCCGAGGTGAAAGAGCGGGACCATTCTCGACCGTGGGCCCCTGGGCTGCCGCCCTGTCCTTAATACTCTAAAACAACCACTGAATATCCCTTAAGGGACTCTCTAGAGCTGACACCCACTGATTCAAGCCTCATTGATTGAAACTAAGGCATATCTTGAAACAAACTTCCTTTCCTATCAACTACATTTTGCACATCACTCTAACTTTAATATTCGATAGTTGCTCAAGGGATTGATTTTTGTTCAGTTGCGTCCAAAAACGTCCAAAAACACGTCAAAATCGGGTAGTAGTTGTTCAAACGCGTAATCAGTGAAATTCCAGTCGTGACTATTTTATCAGTTTGCTGAAACTTAAGATGGTAACCGTTTCTTCTAAGCCGAATTACGAAGAGTAATGAATAAATGCTATGCCGGAAGTTGACTTAACAAAAAAATACCGCACGATGAAGAAAAAACTGTATTATAAAAAAGCCCACGTTTTAATGTTCAAAAATCCCCTCGAAGCCCTAGACTAAACGAAATCATTCGAAAGGGCTAGATTTAGGAAAATTAGATCAGCTTTGCCACATTCGCGCACTCTATAACCTGGAGGAATTCTAAGTATCCTCCGAGAGTTCGAATTATAGTGAGTATGCTTAATAGATAGTTCCTATGTGGGTAAAATGAGCACCGTAAGATGTGTAAACATTGTTTATCAATGAACAAATCCAAATCTCTTGGAGAAATAGTATACTGGCTACACAAATACATCAAGATTTCAGTTTTATCAAGAAATCTCATTCACAGAATGCCAGTTTTAAAGAACAAGAAAAAATGAGTCGAGTATTATTTGCTAAAAAAATACATTCTTTGCTGAAAATACTAAGCTTTCCTAAAAAGATTTAAAATGCAAATTTTGTCTTCCCATCACGAGACTCCACTTACTAAAGAGAGTGAATCGATTTAAAGAAGACTTCTTGCCGTAATACAACGTTTGTTGATGGTACAGAACACTCAAATTGCACTAAGTAGCGATTTCATTTTAGTACTTAAATGGTCTTTTCGCCAGGAACTCCTCAGAGTACATATCGCCAAAATATGAAATTGAAAATACAAGATCCTTCCTGTATTTGACAGGCATCTTCTCCTAAAAGGAGACAACCACCTTGGGTTTTATGCTTGAAAACCCAGATTGTGCCAAAATGTATACGGACGACCGCACCCGTATAATAGGTAAAGATAGGTCTGCTTTTCACTTAACCAATCCAGGATCTGTCCACATCACAGCAAGAAGGCCGTTGCTTTATAGACAAAAGATGTCTTTTCATTGGGCCTTTTCAGTTAACCATTCATAGTTTCAAGGACACTGATTGGTCACAAGAACAACAATATGGCAGTCGGCTTTCTGATTGACTTTTTTGAAAACACAGTTGGGCAAAATATTTTTTATTCCCTTTTCAATTTCATATTGACGATTTTCTAGTCTGAAGACTGTCTGAAGAAAAAAGCTTTTAAGCACAAAAATGAATTCACTACTTCGTGCAGTTTTACAGTAATGGCCATGGGAGGGGGAATTTGCACGACATGGACACTTTTATTGACACCCAACCCTCCTTATACCTATGACCACGTCACCAAACAGCTACAATTCATATGGCAGTTTCTCAGAGACCTCTGATGAGTAGTATGCCAGATCTAGTTATCCACATGACCCCCTTTTACATGACATCATGGATGACCCCATATAACAGTAATAAATGAATGAACAGTAACGAACCATTGACATGAATTAAAAAGACTGATTTACACTTTCTTTAAAGAATTCAACAACTGGAAAACAATTGTGTTCAGCATAGTGTTGGTCCAAAGGCACCTATCAAGCCAGGGGGGTCAAAACTAGATTTGGACTGAGAAAATTCCACCACTTGGCAATGGGCAGAGTAAAAGTAATCCCATTATAATAATAATCATTTAATTAAACTAATAATTAAGTGGAAAATTTAAAGGAACTGAAGCTATGATGTAAAGTTGGGAGAACTGGTGAAGTATTTATTGCCATAAAATAGTTTTAGCGATAGTTGTAAAACGTGTGATGCACAACGATTCGTTGACAACAATAACAAACCTACATGGCATAAGTGGACCTTGGGCAGTACCAAAAAATGCTCTCCTAACTGTGTGCCCTAGGGTGTTTCTGTCAAACCTGGTATTTACGATAATAGCAAATACAAAATCAATAAAATGTTTCTAGACCCATTGTATATCAGACCTGCTAATAATAGATCAAATTACAAAATGCACGTATTACATCACAATGTTACACTGAGAAATGTAATTAACCAGGCTCACAATACTTTCGTCAATACATTCAAAACTAGGAACAAATCCAAAATTTTGATTATAAAAACCTATTTTCTTTACTCTTATAAAGAATCACCAATCCTGTCAACTTTCTGGGCCCTGTAATGCATTTTATTCCATCTTACAAATCGATAGCACCTATTTGAAGGAATCCCTTACAGAAATAAGGGTAGAATTACCATGAATGTACAAGTTCATAGTTGAAATTGAATACTAATTCATACATAAATAACAGTACACAGTAACAAAATCAATCAATAGTTATTATGTTAACATTATACAATAATAGCAAATAGTAAATACTAGACTCAGTAGTAAAAATTAATCTCCTGAGAAAATTATAATTCCAACCTTGTCTGAAGACCTGATTTCTCGAGACTTGGGTTAAAAGACACCCATGTCACCATGAGAAATGCAATGCAATATTGCAAGGGCGTGTTTTGAGAAGAGATGGTAGAGAGGGTAGAAGAAGAGGTCTGGGGTTTGAAGTAGAATCAAGATGAGGGAGAGAAAGACCGATGCATAAATGGAGAAATGCCACTTTGAATGAGTGTAGTCAAGTTGAAGATGTTACAGACTGGAAACAATGGAGAGCACGGCTCCAACCATGGAGGGAAATACTGTCAGCAACCCATAACCAGATGAAAAAAAGCTGACATGAATAAATGAGTCATATCCAGAACATACTCAAACACATGTATGTGTATATACACACAAATATATAGATTAAACATTAAAACCAGCTCTTGCTCTTTGCAGAGGGAGGGGGGCAAAAGCAACCCCTGATAGTGCAACCCTGTACCTTAACTGCTTTAAGAGGAGCTTTCAAACTCTGGCTCCTGAAGAACAAATCTGCATGCACTGAAAGACAAAGTAAGAATTATTTCTCTTGGTGTAGTACATGGCAGTACCCTGTGCATATGTACAAATTATCATTGATACATAAAAAATGATTGCTGCCATAATTCATATAGTGTACACAGGTGTAAGCTAAGAAAATTAGGGAGTTATTGGGTGTGGCACATGCTTGTGGAGCTATAGGTGCCAAATGCTTGAAGTATGCCCAATGGACATCATTAAGGAAGAGGCATGAAGTCACAACTAAGTCGACATCCTTTAAAATGTGTAAACTCGGAATATATAACAGAATACACAGTGTGTGAAGGGCAGTGTGGAAAATCAGAGCTATGCATTTGTTGGACCATGAGAATATACACAAAGTAAGTAAATATCCCTAAATGAAAAATATAAGTACAATCCTGCTTTTTGTTTTCCTTCCTTCTTTCAGTGCCTCATTATATAGCTTGTGTTTCCAGATTAATCAGGCATCTTGTCACCAAACCTGTACACAAAGCATCCAGTCGTGCACGATATTCTCAGTAACTTCTGTGTTCCTTGCAGGCATTGGCTCCCACTTGCAGATCTTTACAATTGTGATTCTACATCTTCCCAAGCCCCAGGCCTCTAACCACGATTTAAGAAAAGTGGTAGAGCCTGGGCGTCACTTGTAGTTTACCCCTGCATTTCCATCAATATTTATGTGCAAATGATATGTGCAATGATATTCTGATTCTGGTGTATTACTATTCAAAAATTTTGCATTACAAATACAGTTCTTGGTTCAATTTCTGTGTTTCCACGCAGAGGGATATTTTAAAGCTAGAACCTTGTATAAAATGATATTTCATCAATAAAAAATGCTGTTACAAGCTATCATACATTCATTCTGGAATAAATTTAAACAATGTATATATTTAATGGTGTGATAGCTCAGTGGTTCAGTCTGCAGCTTTGAGTGCAGAAGGTTCCAGGTTCAAATCCCACTCTGGGCAATTTGAAAATTTGTGTGTTTCATCAATTTGTTAACTGAGCCATCAAACTAGCTGCCAACCCAGCAAGTCATCCTTCTGGAGTGGGCAAATGGGAACCAGTTTGTATTGCCGTCAAATTGTGGAAACACAAGGAAGCCATATGAAAAGGGAGCCTTCAGGTTGCCCTCTACTGTGGTCGAACAATTTGATTTATACATCAACAATCCGGCTAGTCGATCCCGAATTCTCACCACTGCATACATACATACATTGTGCACATATTTATACACATAAAAATGTAAAAATGCCTTGACACTAACTTACTAGTTTTTGTTTAAAAAGCTTTATAAAGTATCATACTTGATACAGGTTTTTGAACAGAAAAGTAGTAAGCTGGTGTCTAGGCACTTTTACCCTTTTGTATAATTACACAATTTTAGCCTGCATGCATAATAACTGTTAAAAGCTATATGGCCTTGGTAGTCCAGTCTAAAGTATTTTGTAATGAAAACTAATGGAATCCATTTTGTTAAGAGTTACATTCCCACTGGAAGTATTAATAAAAGCTTAAAATATCTTTGTATCAAATATTGATGATAACTTAACTCAAATTTTGGTCAGCACTTGGTAACACCAACCTAATGTTCCAAAGTTTGTGATCTACTGAGGACAAAACCAAATGCAGGTTAGCACATAAATAACATCCCCAGGAATTGTCCCACAATCTGTTGTTACAGACATGCCTTGCCGATGTGTAATGAAAAAAGACAGACCTAAAAAGACAGGCTTCCAAGGGGCTATCTATATAACAACTAACTGATAATCAGTGTTGTAAGAATAACTTACAATAAAACCAAAATTAGACCAAACATTAGATCTTGTGGAAAGAAGACAGTAGATTTACAGTACAATGACATGTCCCTGTACCAAGATGTAAGACAATATCCAAGTAAGAATATGCAATAGTTTCCAATTTCAGTTAAGAGTAAATGTCACCAATCTTGATGAACCACCAGACCCAACCATAACTATTAATTTATTATTATGGAAAGATATGCTGTGGGGTTTTGTAAACCAAGCCTCAGCATACAGTACTTGAATCAATTCACCACGATGTGAAAAATGAAATAGCTGATTCTTTATTCCATCACATATCCAGATGCATCCTCCTCCATCTGCAGTCACTCCAGTTATGTCCTCACATTGAGTAGTGTCATAGTTAGTTACTGGGGAATAGGTTCCATTAAAGGGAAAACTGATCAAAGTCTTTTTAAGATAAACCACAGCTAACTCATTCGTGTTTGCACAAAAATGGACAAGCTTGGGAAGTTGGAAGTTCCATTTGAATGCCTGGCACTGATATTCCGAAATAAAAGACTTAAAGACAACAGCTGAAAACTTGTGATCAATGTAAGCAAGAAGCTGGTTGGTTCCAAATGACAGTTCAGCTGGATCAACATCTGGAATCATGTGGATAGATACTAATTCTGGGGACTGTCCCACTTTAAGCTCACTAAGATAAGCTCCATAAACAAAAATACTTCCACCTGACGTACCTGTACCAATAGATACTGCCACCAGCATCTTGTCACGTTCTGCACTGATTGCAACGGAATGAGGTGCCCAGGAGGCTGGATATTCTATTAGCACACTAACGATGAGTGTTTTCAGATTTATGAGAATTACCCTGTTTTTACTTCCATCCACAGCAACAATAAGCTCACCGTAGTGCCCAACACCATGATTGTTCAGATTGTGAAAGTCATCACCTAAGTCGTATATTGTGGATTTCAAAATATGAAGCGAATTTTTTGTGTTACCTTGACAAGTATTTTCCAGAATACAATCATTACCTCTCTTTCTTTGACAAAAGTAAATCTCATCATCACTTTGTAATTGATTTCCACATGACATCTGCTCCGTGGAAATCTTTCCTAAATAAGCTCTTATCAGTAATCGTAACTCTTGGGTGGGTAAGATGTCCTCCTGTTTCTTTATTGTGGATAGTGTTAATGACATAAGTTGCTTCTCGAAATGAACATGCATATCCGTCATATTATCGAATAATTGCTCTGATTTTGTCAATTTTTTAATTTGGCTTGTTACATTTTCCTCTTTTATTTCTGGTCTCTCGTCGTTGTTCTTTCTCAAGATTTCAAGATTTGCCATAAGGAATGACAGCCCACTTCGTTTCGCATCTAAATCATCTTCAATTTCGAAAGTCATTAATGTGTCTGCTACATAAGTATCAACCATATCGGAAAATAGGGATTTGAGATCGGAAGCCCTTTTCACAAATTTATTCTTTTTACTTAATTGGTTCTCATTCAGGGAATTAAGCCACTTTAATTCTTCTTCCATATCCTCGGATAAGGACGCGACCCGCTCCGAAATGTCGTGAAAAATCGACTTCAATTCGGCAACGGCATCACTGCGAGTCACTATACAATGACCAACATCCGCATGACGTCTCTCAACTAGCCCACATGTTCCACACAAAACTTGCCGACATGGCATACAAACAAACTTGGCCTCTTCCTCTTGGTGGATTGGACACATCTGTCCCTCTCCTTCATTTGCAGGGTAAAAACCACCATCCTCTGGAAAGTGGTTTTTCCCCGTGGTTGACTCTTCGCAAAACCCCTTGATACAAGCGCTGCACAGAGCATTGGCACATGTAGAACAGCGACTCACCGACCGTCGACCACTTTTACAGTATGTGCAATAGAGAGACGTTTTGCAGTGATTCTTGTAGTCTTCACATAGGTTCTTCAAATCGATATTAACCGAATGTGCGTCTAATATACTAGTGGCCACTTGCCTCTTGCATGTTGAACATGAGGGTTCCGCGTTACCACAGGAAGTCAGCCATTGGTTAATGCACACCATGCAAAAGCTATGCCCACATGAAAGAGTAACGGGTTGTTCGTAAATACGTAAACAGATAGAACAAGTTAACTTTTCCTTTGTGTCCTTAAGGATTTCTGAGACGTGTCTTAATCGCTCAGAACCAGATGCCATCACTGCCAGATCGTCGGTTGCTGCAAATGAGGGAAATTCCCGGAATAAACAAGACAGCCTCTCAAAAAGTTTTGTCGAAGGATACTTACGAAAACGAGACCGTCCATCCACTTTTCCAGATTTAGCCTTTGGCTCCGCCTCTTATTGTCGCATGCCGGGAGCCTTTAAGATTTTGTAAACAAGCAAGTACGACGTATCCATAGACGTATAAAGGGCCCCTAATATGTCAATGGACGTATCATTCCAGAACGGTGGACAGTTGGGAACAGGACGAGAGGTTCTTTGTTCTCCAGCCTATGCAGTCAGAAAGTGTGACGTCACGATTTTGAACATTTTGGAATTAAGGGGAAAAACTCAATTTTCATGTTACCCTATTAGTGAGAACGTCAATGAACAAAACTGAGTGATAGCCTTTCCCCAAAACGGAGATACTAGCCTCCAAAGTTTTGAATCTCTCTAAAAAAACCCCTATTGTTTAATGCTAGTTCCTAGCTTAAGGAACCAAGGAATATCAACAGAGCTTTGACTAGAGATTCTTGAGATTCAAACGCCTCTAGTTTAAACACTATATACACTACAGATCTGGTATTTGGGGAAGCAGTCTATTCCAGCGTTGCCTTTAGATATCTGGAGTCAGATTGTACTATTATAAAAGCATTTGATTTGTGACGTTATCACTTTCCCTCCACATTCTCTTCATCTTGTTGCATTTTTGCCGCAAAAAGATATAAAGTATTATGATAAAATTACATAGATATGTAGGGACTGTGATTGCATAGACAGACGAATGTGATGGCAAAAGAACATTTTCAATTCAATAGATGGGCTTTAATGCGCATTATCTTCATCTTCTAGTATTCTACTACATCTACAACAGATTGTCGACTATAATGATTTGCACAATTTCACGAGCAAAATTTCGAATTTAGACAAGATAATTTCTAAACAAAATGATCAGAAATACAAGTCATGGAGGCAACTAAATCGATAACTTTTGAGACGGTACAACTTGTTTGATTTACGACAATGGCCAAGATTACAAGATAACTTTTGCGAATCATATTGACTAGAAAAAGGAAACATATTCCTTCCACATTTTGTAAACCAATGCCTTTGTCATCACTCTCTTTGTGACTTACGTTTAAGACCTACCGTTGTGGC
Organism: Carybdea cf. marsupialis auct. non (Linnaeus, 1758); assembly: GCA_010016065.2. NCBI lineage: Eukaryota > Metazoa > Cnidaria > Cubozoa > Carybdeida > Carybdeidae > Carybdea > Carybdea cf. marsupialis auct. non (Linnaeus, 1758). The sequence continues at coordinate 6,547 of JAAAKL020007485.1, read as the reverse complement.
CTATGCTTTGGTAACTTATGCCTTGGTGACCTGTACCTTGATGACCTTTGATTGTCTGACCTACATTTCTGACCTCTGCCTTGGTAACCTATGCCTTTGTGACCTGTGCCTTTATGACCCGGCTTTTTCTGACCTACATTTCTGACCTCTGCCTTTGTGACCAGTTTATTTGTATTATTTCTCTTTGTAGCCTGCATTAGTCGATTTATGGTCACTACTGAATATCGAAAACTTCAACAGTTTTAAAATATATACTTGTAGGGTTGCTTTGGTTACTTGCAAATACGTAGAAACACCCTTGCACTATAGATAAATGGGATCATGTTTTTCCACTTTTTTGCAAAACATCTTTTTCCTACCTGTAAAAGTTTTTAGAAATTATGCAATCTTAGCAAGCTAGTTACTGACTAATATCTAATATCTCTCAAATATTGATCGTACGCTTGTATGAAACATACAAATTCAGGAATGCTTTTGATAAAAGGAAGATGTTGCTGATAATGCCAATTGCAACTGTACAATTGAATCACACAATAACTAGTGTAAATTAGTTTATTCCGTTACTTTTACGGTTTCTGATCTAGTTTGTTCCTCTCTCATCTCTATATTCATGTCATAAATTTCTGATTTATTACAAGCTTCTTTACATAAATTGTGCACTTCTTAGGTTGAAAATAATATAATTGACGTCTATAAGCTATATCTATAAGCTGAATTACGTAATTGGGTGATGACCTATATCCATTATGGAGGAAAAGATCTAGCAACCTACAGTTTTCAGCTTGTAACATTGGCTGTACAATTGAAACGAAATCTTGTCAGAGGAGAGCACTGATCTCTAAAAAAGACTGGATCGAGCTTCCCATTGTTTCCAACTACGAAAAAGTGTAGTCACAAGTACTGGCCCCCATTAGTTAAAATAGCGCGGGAAAGTCCGCCATGTTTGGTAACATTGTTTATAAGCTTTGTTGGATGGGGACTGAAATGGCGTCCAATGACTGACCTCACTTTCAGACGGAAGATGCTCCATCCAGTGTTTTTTAGAGATCCGTGAACGAAACCAGTTTAAAATACGACATCAACATCAATTCGAGGTTCCTAAGAAAAACACACTTACCAAAACGAGACAGTAAACAATTAGCCGATGAGCTGACAATTACAATAGTACCTCACTTTCCTTGTAGTATTTACCATAATACTGCACTCCTTTAAATCGTTACGTTTCTTCAACACATATTTGCTTAAAATTGTCCCCAACTTCGTCACAGTAGACTTCGGAGTAAGTGAAAAGTTGATGAAGGGAGACTAGACTGAAAGTGAAACGCACAAACTGTTGATAAACCATAAAGATTCCTCCTTTATATGAAGGTTAGCGTTTATGACATATAGAAGGTTCCCAATGTATCATGTCACCTGTTGACCTACACAAAAGGTTCTTTCGTAGCTGAAATTCATCACCGAACTTATATCCGTAGCGCTGATTGTAAGTTATACTTTGAAACCAATCGAATACATGTCTTTAAAAAGCCAATCAGTTCATTAGCCTCAAGGAGGGGATTTGGTAACAGACTATGTAGCTTCCTGGGGATCTTCTGAGAATGGAATGCCCCAATGGTAAACTTTATTCCTGAAGAGCTACTATCTAATGATGTTCTCATTCTAAACTGTTAAAATTCATGTTAAAGTCACATCCCTTTTACAAGAACAGTTGAATCTATATAGATTTGAGTTGCAATACAATTCGAATCTACAAAGATTAGTGACTAGTTGCTCTAAATTAGCCACTTGCCTCTCGTTACTGCCAAAAGGCACCAAACAACAGTTCTAAGTTCGTCCTTCTCAGGGGGTTATTCTAGGCACGGTGCCATGGGCGTAATCGAGGACTATGACTGCAAACGATCTATTTGCGCTGCAATACATTTTTAGCATTTTTTTCTTTGACAGTTTTAAATAAAACGTCTAAAAAGCGCTCTATGTTATAGCAAATTCTGCCACCGAAATCAAAGAGCAAAATAGTAGAAAGTAAAACTGCATATTGCTTTGATAAATGCTGGTTTTGATCTTGTAAGACAAGCAATGGTGAATATTCTGACTTAAAAGTCTTGTTTCTTCTCGTTTCTTGTTTTATATCCTAAATGCTCCTTGAAATTGTTGATCTGAAAGTTGATGTTGCGCTTCATCAACTTCTTGATAAGGGCGACATGTACTACGTATGCTATAACACTACCCTATTTGTCTTCACATCCTTCCTGAGCAGTAACACTTTTTGTCACACACTTGCCATGATGACCTGTATTTGCTGCAGTGGCAAACACTGCCCATTGCTTTCTCTAATAAAGATGTAAAGCGACAGGTAGTGAAAAGTTTGCAACTGATTTGTAAAAGAAGGCTAAAAGGTCAGATTAGAAAAGTGGGAGACCCTAGTTGGCGCGAAGCGCCAGAAAAGCCTAGTTTAGGGCTCTGAAATAACCCTTTTCTAATGTAATAAGGCAGGAAGAGATAAGGAAAGATCAGGAAAGAAATACAGGGGTGTATAAAAAAGGGCAATTATTTATTTTCCTTCGACAGCTTATTTCTTCCTTGCTTATGAAAAATCCTTATTTCTGCCCCCGGGGGCGCTGTTTGCCAGAATGTTTACCATTGAAGGTAAGTTAAGTTTATAAAATCAGGGAATGGCTCAAGTCTTCAGGGCCTGACAAAGATACATTCTCCTATTGTTGTCGACCTTTGGGAGGGGAAGCACTTCTGATAGACATTCTAAGGTATTTCAGTTCTCCAACTAATCGTATATTTCAGCAAGAAGTTCAGCAGCTTTGAAAGATCTTTGAGTCTAAAACTGGGCCACTTGAAGCCATTATGAAAGAAACTCAAACTAAACTTCCTTAACAGTAATTTGACTCCCCACTTTAAGCAACTATCAGTAACTTGGATGCGTAGAAATGATTTGACATTTATGTGACATTAGTTAGTAAAAGTAGCTCTTACTCGATTATTAACAAGTGGTTACTTTTTCTTTCTATAAGATCCAATTTTGGGGGGATGGCCATTTTTTGTCCTAAATATCATGAACAGAACTTAGCCAAAAGGTGTTCGAGTATAGACGAGTAAGAACATAGAAAAAATTCTACTTTATCACATATAATGATGAGAATGCTTTCTACTATCTTATATTTGTAGCCAAAAAGTTTAATTTTTATACTTTTATCGTTCGCTTTTTTTCTACTGCCCAACTTTGTCCAACAGCACCCCAGGCCCCAGCTCGTACGCTGATGAATGTTAAACGTTGAACGATTTCCTAATAGATCAAGCAACATTTAAGTTACTCTAACTTTTACGAAGCAAGATGCATGAGAGTGTGCACGTGGGATCTAGAGGTAGTAAGATGCAATTTAAAGTATTCATGATCTTAATATGCAGTACATTAAATGAAGGTAATTGTCTAGCAACGCTTGTTGAGCCGGCGCCAAATCGAAATGGTAGCTGAGCCAAAAAATTAGCGTACTAAGTTATTTGTGTACTAAAGTACAAGCACGATGTATTGAACCCATCACGTCTTCCATAAGCGATGGAAGAAAATGGCATTCTCTTAATTAAAAGAAGCATGCTTTGGTGTTTACAAAGATCAAAAACGTGAAAAAATTCTGGAACTCTTTCTTATATCAATCGCCCAAAAAGTCGACGTGCAGTTGCAGGTTACAGGTAAACACAAGGAGATATCAACTAGGTTGTTATTGCAAGCTACAAAACTCTTACTGACAACTAAGAAAAGATGAAGTTTGTTGCTAATGGCAAACAGGAACATTTCTCCCATGTAGATCTAAATACTTCGTTCTTCCACTGATAGCCTAAAAGTTACCCTACAGCCTACTTAGCGGCAACGCTAGTATATAACCCTGGGCATAACAGAAGCTTATTTAATAAAGATTGACACACACGAAAATATAATACGAAGAAATCTCCAAGAGTAGATAATCGGGAATGAAACTCTCAGCATATCTTTGTAAGCAATTTAACTTTCTTTGTAAACACTCGGATGCATAGAATAGCTTACATAGTAAACATTGACGGTCAGTCGCTTTGTACAATTGTTAGTGGGCAGTACCGAATGCGAACAATGGTTTCTGCTAGACTTCACTTCACGGATCGATGATATAGTGTCCAGATGATATGTGGTCAAAATCTCTAGAACTCTATCTACTCCCCCGTTGAATTATAGTTACTTTGATAATAACTCGTACGGCCTAGTGTGCTTCGTTTCTGCAGCACTCTGAAGAAGTTGTCTAAATCAAATAAATATCCTATAAATTATCAGTTACAAGATATGATGATCTCCAACTCCTTGTGTATAATCAATCTGCAAAGCATCTTTCCAATCGAATGTCAAACAACTCTTCTTGTAGTGACTAAAGACAGATCACCTTGCCCAAGATAACTAGTTCTTCTGGATTTCGTAACTTCTTGGTTACTTGGTACATGTTCCTCCTGCGCATCTGTAGAGCTGAAAACGTCTAAAATCGTATCTGGAAAGTATGATGTCCGGTCGTATAAACCAGAATAGCAACATCACAATAATAAAAGCAAGAACAAAGTTTCTCGTGAAGCTGCTGCTTAAACCTCCAGACAACTTAATAGAGCCCGATGATACTGCCTTGTAAATAGTATAAACCATATGCCTAATATGAGAGGAGTCCATGCAATGTACATCGTATGCCACCTTGGGACGGCAATATCCCTTTTTTCTTCGAAGTTGATTCATTATGGAATCCTCATAAACGTCTGTAAACAAATTCTCTTTGCTTTTACTTGTTGCTATTACGATGAAATCTATTTCACCTTCTTTCCTCGATACTTCTCCTGCCCTCGTGTCCGTATAGAAAAGAATTTCAAGGCAACGCTGATGTGCTAGCATTTAAGGCATTTGCATTGATAATGCAATGGGTATTGAATAGTTCGGTAACTCAAGCGTACAGCTAGCATTATGTGAAACAGAAATACGGATTTCTGACATGAAATGAGCTCCAACCCAATGGAAATTATGTCACAAAGAGAATATAGAGGGCATTGAAACTCCGTTTATGAAAGACAAAGGGGGCATCGCAAGGAATATTGATTCGGGCTTTTTGTCAAGCCTCGCTATTTCCTAATAATGTTTTAAGTGGTCTAAATTTAGTTTTCTAAACGTTACGAACTGTGGAAAAATATGTCTTAACTTATGCTTTCATACATTACAGAAATGAGCATTAAACCAAAAATCGATCAATAGATATAATTCAACCCATTTAAACGGCCTACATCGTACACAACGTCAACAAATATTTGGCACTGGTCCACGTATCTTCCGCGTATGTTGAAAAAATAACTAATAGCTTAGTTTCATGTATAATTTATATTAACACGATCACAAATTATTAGCATAAATAAATCAGCTAGTTTATTGATGTATAACGCCATAGCAAATCCGTATTATAAATATATGTTTATTTATTGGAACTGACAGACACAATCAATGATATAGAGATGAAATTACCCAAAGCAATGAATAGAATATATGTCGAAAACTTCGGCTGGGCTTTCACTACCAAAGCGTTCGAACCCATGACTTCATGACCAGAAGACAGACCCAACCATTGAACCACACCGGCCCTATATATGTATATATATATGTATATGATATATTGATATATAAATATATGAACATATGTATACATGTGTATGAGCATATATATATATATATGTGTGTGTGTGTGTATATTGTATTATAGAGAAGAGAGGATTTGAAAATAGCATGTTTGAAGAGAAACTAGAGAAAAGTGAATAAGTCACCAACCGGATTCGAACCCGGGACCCACGCTTTCACTTTGTTCTGCTCTGATAACTGAGCTATATTGACTCTGTGATGATACAGTTCACTTTTCTCGAGTCGTCACATTAGCTCTTGATTTTGGAGACCAGCCTCTCAGTGCCATCATGGCGTCCACAGCCCATGAAAATTATCAAGTGTAATAGAGAAGGCAGGATTTCCAAATATCTAGTTTGAACAGATACTAGAGAAAGGTTAAAATTTCCCCAGGAGCTAAAGAAAGTTATAAATATGCATATACATATAAAAAATCCCTTGCTCTGGTTATATACACCTCAGCCCAAAAGCGAGACAGTGAAGGGTGTACGTCGTTTCCTGAAGGAGCTCCCGAGAGTAGTTATAGAACTTTTATGGCCAATGGTTTTAACGAATGTAATAGTAGAACGTATTTTTAAAGAATTTTATAACTTTTTAGGGAACCATTTCGATGTAACTGTCTAGGAAGATGTCTACTTTAATATAAAAGTTTTGTAACGGACAAACTGTGACGAACCTGAAGGAGGAATTAAATCCTTCCTAAAGGTTGCTTCAAAGCTTAAGTTCTTTACATTTTAGTATGTGTCTGTACAACTGCTTTTAGCTCTGTTTCATGGTTTTTAGACACACATACATACATACATAGAAAGAGGTACTAAAAGAAGAGATAGGGAAATTCGCTACTCTGAGTTTCACGTATTCACGATCATC
>JAAAKL020007484.1:0-16842 GCA_010016065.2 Carybdea cf. marsupialis auct. non (Linnaeus, 1758) | reverse complement strand
CATCACTGGGGTAAAGATACCATTCATGTAGCTTACTTTAGGAAGACAAGCCATCCAACTTCTCCTTTCTTGATTAGGCAGACTTATGCAGAACTACTTCCATCTACTCTACAAGTCATCGATCACTTGGTTACTTCTCCAACATTGCAGTTGTCATTTACCCTCACCCTATAATCCTCAGTAACTGAGTACCATTATTTAACAAAAAATTGCACAATATAAGAAAAAGAACTACAACAGTTAGCCAGGTGATAATATGCTCCGTGGATCCTCAGGAACATAAAGACCATTGCGATTTGCCACATGAAGCCTGTGTAGCTTTACGATATCAACCAACGACGACAAAGACGTAACATTTCCTCTGAACGTAACTGGAGATGCTATAAACCATTTATCATCCTGGCTTACCTTATTCACTTTGCTAACGGATGCTCCCGCCTCAACTAACAACTTCACAATCTCAAGAATATTACAATATGCTGCTGCTGCTTTATGTAGAGGAGACTCGCCATACTACAAAACGAAAGTTAAAATTCATCGATAAACCTGACATACGCTGTCTGGAAAGGAGAAAAGCAGATAAGGGAAAACTCCCCTGTACTCAGCATTGAAGGACATCATAAACCTTAGATACAGCATAAGTTGAAGATGGGGGGATTTTCAGTGAACAGTGCACTTAATCAAGGGTGCAAGTTGGCGTTTCTACGGGGATTAGAGTGAGCCATGGCCACTCCTTCAAATTGCTTGCTCCCTAGGAAGCCCTTCCGCCCGAAAATACTGATCTTCGATTATGCATATGTAGGTATCCACAAGGACCAAAGAGTTTGAAACATGTCAGTAAGACAGCCTTAATGAAGTCTTGATGGCATCAATATCATCACAGCTGTTAAAATGCCATTCATGTAGCTTACTTCACGCCATCAAGCCATTCCCCTTCTACTGGTTGTTTAAGCAATCTTATGGAGAACTACTTTGTACTATTGTATAGGAGATTGATCACTAGGGTTAATTTACCAACCTTGCATTTGTCACCTAACCTCATGCAAGCATCAAATGAAGTGCTGTTTCCTACTTTTAAAAAAGTGCACAAAGAAAGAGAAAGAGCAACCAGACTAAGCAACCTGATTATAGGCCCTGTGGATCCTCAGCAACATAACGGCCATTGAAATTTTACACGTGAAGCCTGTGTAGCTTTACGATATCAAAAGTCGCCGACAATGACGTAACATTTCCTCTGAACGTAACTGAACAAAACTCCAGCAAATGCTATAAACCATTTATCATCCTGGGTTACCTTATTCACTGTGTTGACGCATGCTCCCGCATCAATTAACATCTTCACAATTTCCAGATTACCAAAAGTCGCTGCTCTATAGAGAGGAGAATCGCCATCCTGCAAAACAAAATTTAAAATGCATCGAAAAAGCTGACCTATAAAGTCTGGAAACCAAAAGAACAGGAAAAGGAGAAAAGCATCTCCCACATTACATTCGACTACTATGCAATCATCACATAGGAAACGTTCAAAGAATCAGAAACACTCATGAACATGCATCACCAAACGCATTTCCTCCCTACATCAACTGTATACACTACCTGTTATCAACCATTAGAAAAAATATAAGCGCTATTACCTTGACTCTCATCAAATACAAGAACCATCCAAACGACCCAAAAACTACCCATCAAATCATGGTGACGCAAAAAACACAACTACATTCCATCAACGTTCCCTTCTTGGTGAGTCAGCTTAACACTATTTTTACGTACTACTGTAACTATTACGAAAACTGCTTTACGACATGCAACAGCTTTCTACTTTCATCTTATGGCTTATCACCATACAATGATCATGATACATTTGAGCACGTAGATGATATACATGCCATCGTAAAGTGCAGTTTGTGTTGGCAAATAGAATTCGTTGTCTCTACCTTTGTTTAAATGACGTTTGCCTTCTCCTTTTCGCAATGGTAAGCCTTGTTTATTGCTTTCTTTCTTTCTACTACCATCAATGTAATCATGAGTGTATTTTCTTACTTTCGGCACTATTTACATAAATTTAGAGGTTGTTTAAACATCTACATGCACTGTTCATTTGTATGTAATTATACCAAGACTGTACAAATGTTTTCCTTGAAGTGTATAGATCCAATAATAAACAACACAAAAAATCTTCCAGCTACATGATTGCATTACTCGTTGCAAGTTGGAAATTCTGTACCTTTGTTAATCCGTTAAAAGGGATATCTTATTCTTGGGGTGAAATTGAATGGATTCTTCTTTGTATGACAACGATTGCTTGGTACACATGTACTGGGCCACCTATTAGCATCAGACCAAAATTGGCGCAGCAAAGCTGAGTGACCAGTCTACCTCCTAAGGAACGGCTTGTTGTGACTTAAAGCACGAGCGTCAACTTGGGTATGTTGCACATTCCTGCGCTGACTTGTATTCAAGGGAAATGCTAGTGATCGCTTAAACAAATAGATTCTATGAGTGGATGCCGCATGTCATCACGTATACGGAAATCCTGATACAAGGCTTTAGCAACTGGGTTAATGATGGTTAAGAAAAAGGACTCAAATATTCTTAGTACAGACACGACATTTTATATATATATATTTGTTGCTCTCCTATATTCTATAATATTATCTTGCTTATTTCGTGCAATAGTACAAGTTGGTTTTAATCAGTTAAACTGTTGTTAAGATACGTAGATCCCTGAAATTCAATTATAATGAAATACTGGCATAAAAACACCGTCTCCCACATTGCAAACACCATGGGTTTCTCAGGTAGGCAAACCAAGTCACAATATACAAACGTCTTTTCGTGGGGCCGATAGAGGACAGTTCTCAAGATGAGAGGGGGTTCAGGTTACATTCTGAAATGAAGAAATATGCAAATCAAACAGGCATTCCTGACAAGGCTGGGAAGATTATTTGTCCCCAGAGTCGAAAATTGAAATGCCATGTCCGTATGGGCCAGAAAAGCCCCCATCAAATCCATGACGAAATCTTAGTATGTCAACATATATCCCTCAACGTTGCACGGAAAACAAATCTAGTTGACCTTCTGCTACTTCCACTGTTGTTCTTCGGTAACAGCAATTTGAAGGCATTATACTGTTACAGAATTGCCTAACATGTACCGCTCAGCTCTCCCCTTGGCAACTTCAACTTTAACCAATGCATAATCTCCATTCAGTAAGATCTTAGTTTACAACATGATTGTCATAGTTGTCATCATCAATGTCCAAAAGACTAATTTCATGTCATCTTCCTCATCTGAAATTGAATCCTTCATGTTACCTTGTTGAGCCCCTTTCCCCAATTTTGTCTCAAAATGATGTCTTTTCCAAAGTCAATTTAGTACAGGCAATTTTTCTTTCATATTCCATGGCAATTTGATCACGAACAGGTGTACGAGTTAGAACTTATGCAGCCCATATCATAGTCTTTCGGGGGTCCGCTCGTGCTAACGGTACAATGTTGGGTAGAGGCACAAAAGTACAGCTGACATCTTGACTCAGGGCGCATTCTTGCCCTTGTCTAACAAGCGCGTCCCTGTTGCCAGAATGGTTCTACTGTACCTCTTCACCAACTCGTTCTGTTTTTGCTGTATCGGCAGGACCTTCCATTGCAGGTGCATCAGTTACTGAAACTTCAGCCAAACAAAAGTCTGTAAAGATTTGAGAGTTAAATGGATAGATTCCTGTTCCACTGAATCCAGGGGTTATGTTTCTTTCTTTAATGCTATTGAATTAGGCTTCATATACAAGTCTTGGTAGGTCATAAATATCAACTGTGCAGCTTGGATTTCCCCCTATCCAGCCGTCCATAGCAATATTTTAGGACTTTTTGAGTGGGCCGTGTAGTGCCATAACAAGTGGCTGAATATGATGAGACGCGTCTTGGGGCAGGGTAAGGAGAACTATGATTCTATCCTTTGCTGTATGCCTCAACATTGTTTTTGATTAATAGCAAAGGCTGGTACTTTGAACATCCAAATACCTGTCCGCTCATCTATCCTGATATTTCTGCTACAACAATGAAAAATCTACACTATTTATATATGCTGCAATTGGCGCTATTCTGCAAAAGTGGGTAAACTTGAAGTCGAGAAGTTCTAAATACAGAGTTAACATTTTATGTGTTCTTATTACAACAGAAATCCTCGGAAACCTATGGCATTAGTATTAGTAAATAGTAAACATCACAGTTACCACAAAATGAAAGGTTATGCAGGGGATAAAAGGAAGAACGGAGGGCAGAGGGGAGGAGCTATATGTCGTAGCAGCTGGTGACGATAGTATCTATTTATAGTTCTGGCTGAGGTAGAACTTGCAACTTGTTCTTTACACAGCCAACTCTATATCCCTCAAGTGGTATTGATCATAAAACTCCATACACGCTTTCCATGAAATTTCTTAAGAGACGTTATTACAACTACTGTATTCCTGAATATCACGTATAGTAACATGTAACATAAGTATACAGCACATGGGTTACAGCTTGACTAGCGAGATCATATTTAATGTTTTGGACTAAGTATGTTCTACCATAAAATGTAACAGATATATAAATAAAAACAACAAACCAGAAAAAAGAAAACTATGCATTCTGTCAAAGGACTCTTAGCCACTCCTCTAGTTACTGTGCTGTTCTTTCTCTTTTGCTTAAACTGCGTCCTCCCCGTTCCATAAGCTCCCGTTACTCCCACATATCATACCCAACTGTCTTCCTTCTCGCAGGAATATTATAGTTTCTCTTTAAAAGATCCACAAAACTTCATTCTCCTTTCTGGAGTATCAAAAGCAGAAATTCCAACAAAACACCACAAATACTTTCCTCTTAACAACTTGCTTTACTCTACATTGTCCAACATCATTTCTTAAAGGCTACCTTTAACATTAGTTACTTCTGATTTGCCACGCAGATCCTAAAACTCTCCACTAAAAGATATACTTAAAACTCGAAGAAACGACATACTTTACATGAACCAATGAAAACAAATTGCTAATAATATTTTGTACCCTTTGCTTACCTTGTCCACACAAGTTACCGATGATCCCGCATCTAGTAACACTTGTACTGTCTCAAGACTACCATGAGCTGCAGCAAGATGCAGAGGGGATGTGCCATCCTGCAAATATACGTTGTTGATGAAAAAGAAAACTGACATACACTGTCTACAAGCTAAAAGGATAAAAGTACAAAAGTATTTTGCCTCATTACCTTTCTTTGATACTTCTAAAACTAATATGCAACATTTGTTGAATCATGAACACTTATTATTAACACATTTTTAAAAACATAACTCTTCCCTACATCAACCTTATTACTTCATCACATAAACCAGTACAAAAAACCCAGAGGTCCTACTGCCTTGATCCACATCAAATACTTGAAATTGTAAAGCAAGTAGAGATCAAGGGGTGAAATGCACTTGTTCAATACTTGTGTTAACTGTATAAATGGAGTTCTGCTGTCCTTTACTGTTGTTGACTGGCTGCAGGAAGGTTCTGAACAAACTAGCAAAATATACCAGCACAATTTTAATCTATTTGATTAAAAAGGAGGTTTAAGTGAAGCATAGTCAATCCTCCAATTGCAATTACAGCTCTTGCTTGTCAAAAGAATCCAGATCAGCTCTACCTCACTTCAAATTTTGTGTATCCACGCTGTCTGTCTTCCACTTAGTTAACACTCACTGAAGGTAGCAGTTCATTAGTCTGATGCTAGTTGGTCCATTAATGGGTAACATTGCAATAAACGTAGTCCCCTGTGGTATCTTGACATCCCCTTCATGCATAGTCATAGGGGTACCTACTACTTTCCCTTTGAGAAGGCAATTACCTTTGTGAAGGCTCGAAACCTAAGTTGTTGGGAAATTTTGGTTATGTGACAAGTGTACGAATACAGTCACCATGTCCACTTGTCCAAAAGGCCTGTGTGACACCAGCAACTATGTGACAGATCAAAGTTATGGCCCTCTTTGTACATAAAAAGCTTTGCAAATAGCAACGAATACGCACATGCAAACTTAAAGAACTCTTGGGGTAAGACATATCATATATAATAAAAACTGTCATTGTATATTTAAACTTTTTCTTCCTTTAAACTTTATATTTTAAGTCACTATATCAATATATAGAATGGAATGGAAGCACTGTCTTTGAGTCTGAAGAATGCCGTATCGGATAAATTTAAACCAAATGATATTCTTGCAGAATTTGATGACCTCCTTCATTACTGCACAGCGATGATTGTAAACAAGGGAATAATTGTCGTATATTAACATCAAGACATTACAAAAAAATCAAGAAATGCAAGAAACAGAAATCATTTATATTAATGATCTATCAGATTCTGTGCTTTGTCTGCTTGCAATTTATGCTGATACTACTACTTTATATTTTAGTTGTAGTAGGGCATCACAAGTGTCATCCCAGGAAAAAAGGCTTCTGAACTTAAATCTGACTTAAACACTGTTGTAGAGTGGGGTAGAAAGAAGCAAGTGACTTTCAATGCTAGAAAGGCTCAGCTGGTATCTTTTTACAGATCTCAGGATCCTTTCAAGGTGCCTCTTAGCACAGATGGCCTTGTTCTTGAGGCGATATCAGTGTTGAAGCTCCTTGGCATTTCTTTTACTTCAAGGCTAGAATGGGGCCTTACCTGACTAAGCAAGCTAAGTCTCTCCCAAGGAAGGTTGGGGCTCTTTTGCAGTCTATGATCTCTCTGTCACCTGACATTGTGCTATATCCTCATAAGGTAATGATCAGGCCTTGCATGGAGTATTGTTGCCATTTTTCGGTTGCTGTACAAACATATTTGACCAGCTCCAAAAACGAATTTCTTGTGCGGTTGGCCCTGAACTGGCCTGCACACTTCAACCTCTGCCTCACTGTAGAGATGTTGCATTACCTTACCTTTACTTTTCCATCCGGTTTTACGTTGGTTGTTCCATGGGTTGCCCTGCAGGTTCAACGGATTTCCTCATTCTATGTCGTAATTCTTTCCACCATTCATCTCTCTCAAGTGGGTCCTTTTTCACCATCCCCCATTTGCATCGGTTGTTCTCGATAACTTGTTGCCATGTCTTCTTTGGCCTTCCTCTGGGAGCAGTGCCAGAAACATCTAGTGTGGTCACACGTTTGATACAGTTCATACTCCTGTGTACGTGACCATACCACCTTAGCCTCCCACCACGAAGGATAGTCTCAATGGGCTGCAAGTTGAGTCTCCTCAGCAGGGAGTCAGTATGTACCAAATCTATCTGCCACCTCCACAAATCCACCGCAGCATTGTTCTGTTTGTCCTGTTGATCTTGTCAACGTCCTTCTTTGTTGGAGCCCAACACTCACTAGCATGCAGCATGACACTGTGCACACATGCACTGAACAATTGACCTTTGTGATGCCAGGAGATAGATTTGGATATCAAGTGTGGCAGTAGCTGTCTGAATTTTTCCCCATGCACAACAGACACGTGTGACAATAGCTCTGTCACAGCCCTGACCAGCACAGATGGTATCACCTAGGTAGCAGAAGCTGTCCACCACCTCAACGGACTCTCCTCCAACAGCAACATCTGTCAGAGGTCTTGCATTAATCGGTCGAGCAGTTCCACAACAACGTGCACACCAGAAGGGAGGGTTCTCCACTAGCCGTCCCTTAATTTTAGTACATTTGTGATGGATCCAATGTGAGCAGCCTTCGTGAAAAATTGAGTTGCTTCCCATACCTTGCCTGCACACTCCACAGGGGTACTTTCAAGAGTCCTTCAGCGTGTTCATGTTGTTCCCACTGACCATCATTTTAGTTTTTCCCATGTTAACTCGTAAGCCACATGCTTCCAGGTTTTTCTTCCATATTACTAGCTTTGCATCCAGCTGCCCTGGATCCTCAGCCATGATGATCTAGTCATCAGCATACAGCATTTCCCATAGACAGTCTTGAACTCACGTGAAAGCGCCTCGAGAATGATTACGAAAAGCAACAGACTTAGCACAGAGCCTTGATATACTCCAACCTTCACATGCACATTGCTTCCATAACCATCATTCACCCTAACTCTGGTAAGCGAGTTCCTATACATGGCCATAACCACCTTTACAATCCACTCGTCCACTCCAACTTTCCTCAATGCCCACCACAGAACCTTCCTCAGCACATGATCAAAAGCCTTCTCCAGATTGACAAATGCAAAGTATAACCTTTTTCTCTTTCCCAGGTACTTTTCTTGGAGTTGTCTCAGGATAAAGATGGCATCAGTGGTTTCACACCCTGGTCAAAATCCAAACTGCATCAAGTCTACTTCTACAATGTCCCTGATCAGATGATCAATGATTCTCTTCAAGACTTTTATACCATGCTCCAGGAGTTTCAATCCCTTGTAGTTGCCTTCCTCAAGGGCACTACCCTTCCCTTTGTATAGACTAATCCTGTAGCTATGTCCCCAGTCGCCAGCCACTAACAAGTCAGTTGCGATGTGGTTAATCAACCTACCCAGGTACTGCGTTCCAATCTCACCACATCCTTTGATCATCTCTCCAACTTCCCCATTATGGCCCAGCTGCTTCACCACTTTTCAGCTTCTTCACTGCTGTACCCACCATCTCATCACTTATGTAAGCAGCAGGCCCCTGCACAGGCTCAACAACGGACAAATCCTCTTCATTCCATGGGAATTCAATGTTTAGCAATCTGTTGTAGTGCTGTTCCCAAGCATGCATTATGTCAGCATCGCTAACAAACATTTTGCCAGCATCATCAAAGACACATTTCTCTCTGATCACATCCTGGATTTCACCCCTCATCTGCCTGGCTATGTGAAATATTTCAGTGCTGCTTGAGGTCACACAGCTGAATTTTTCATCCTCTGCTGCCTTCTAAGCCTTGTGCGACACCCTCTTTGAAACTTGCTTAAGACAATTGTATTCAGCCAGGGTCCCCCCTTCCTTCCACTGTTTGAAAGCATTCCTCTTTTCATTGATCTCAGCCTCCACTTTGCTGTTCCAACACCATGTCTTCTGCCAATTGTGATTCTTGGACATTCCGTAGACTTCAACTGCTGCAGAATTTAAACAAGTCTTGTAAGAATCCCAAAGAGCATCAGATGATTCGTTCCCAAAGAGCATCAGAACAGTCTTTTCGTAGGAGTTGGGGCTTCTAACTGCAGGTCTGCAACAAGGAGCTTGTGCTGAGAGGCACACTCCTCACCAGCAATGCATTTAATGTCCTTCACCATTTTACGATCTTGTTTCCTCACAAGGATGTAATCAATCTGGCTCTTCAATGGCCCGGACATATAAGTGATCATATGGCTTTTGCACTTTGCAAAACACGGATTCGTTACCACCAGTTCAGCAGCAGTTGCGAATTCCAGAATGTCCTAACCCTCAGCATTGTGTGACGAAAAGCCGAAGCCTCCATGAATGTCCTCATAGCCATCAGCTGCCCCCCAAATATGCCCATTATAATCACCACAAATGAACATAGTTTCTAGAGGTGGAATTGTTGATATTGCAGCAAGCAGCTCATCATAGAAAATATCTTCTTATGAGTCTGGTCGACCGACTTGCTGGGCATACATCGAAATGATGGAGACTATTGAATTCCCAAGACTTAGCCTCACATGGATTATCCAATCATGTGGTGTGCACTTTTGGGCAAACTCAATACCCCAGCACCAGGAGTGTTGCCCATACTACTGGGCTGGGGTGGTTACGAGTTCCGTGCTATAGGCACACTCCTCCCTAGTCTCGTCAATACATTATACGACAAATCATTCAGAAAATTTGAGGCAGGGTTTTTACAGCTGGATGCCCTTCCCATCGTCGACTCTGAGGTTCACTGCACTCAGAGAAGAAGCAGTGAGTTATATTTGGTCTGACCTCTACCCATTGACCTGTTTGGCTTGGTTGAACCTGCCAAGAGTTAAGACTTTTGCCGACATAGCTCTCCAGGTCATAGAGAGGGTGTAACTCATAAAGAAAAAAGAGTTATGCCTTGTCATGGCATCTTTATGTCTTTTCTACATGTACTACTTTGGTAAGTGTTCTTTTGAGATGGCTGAGTTGGTTCCTCTTACCCTCATCAGGCCAAGATGCACTTGCTTTACTGAATCTCAGCATGCCTTTTCTGTTTCTATTCAGAAAACAAACAGAAATTTCTATGCTAACAGTTTCGTCCCTTGGACTGCCAAGATCTAGAACTCTGTCTTCAGACAGCTTTCCGTTCTACTTCTAAAGCTAATGTCAAATGCCATCTTCTTGGAAATATTTAGTTTTGTTTCTTTCTCTTTAATTGTGTCTATTTTTATATTTACTTTTTCGTTCTACTTCTTTCAAAGTAACTCAATTGGTTGAAGTGGCAACTCTGCCTTGTATTGAGTGAAGGATTGAAAAAGCAAATATAAAACTCTATGCAAACCATTACTATGGACTTTTTAAAAAATTGTTTTGTTATTCTGGGGGAAAAAATTAAAATAAAGTATAGGTTTCCAGTCCGGGGAAAAGCCAGCTTTGAAAGTGAAGTCATGCCCATCACAGACATGCCTTAAGGTGGGTGTGGTCAGGATTGGTAAACCTTTGAATACAATCTTTTACACCAAAATATTAAATGCACTAAAGGTAGCTTGTCTTGGACAGGAGGTGGGGGCATAAAGCTAAATAAGTGAGGTCTCCGAGTGATGACCTAACTGTGTGTGATTGTCTTAAAATCAAAATAAAGTAAGGAATTGCATTTGCATTTGCTAGTCTTAAAACATGCAAGTAGAAAGAGAATAGTTTGTGCTTGTTGGTGGGATATATTTTTCCTTTTTATATTAAAAAATATATTTTATGTGATACTCTTCCAGGATGGAGTGGCAGAATAAGCTGAAATATTTTCACCATGGGAGTGTTTACCCCCCTCCACCCCCTTAGCTTCAGACCTGCAAAGGTGAAATAAAACTGTTGGACTTGATGCTACCACTCAGCAACTGACAACATAATAATTTATGTCTATAGGCAGTGCAATATCTACAGTACGTAAAAGTGAAATTGTGGCTGAACTTGTAGGTGAGTGGGTGTCTCTGACCATGACCTTAAAAATAAAATAACCCTAAACCCTAACCCCTAACTGAACTTGTAAGTGGCATCTACTCATCACTTATCACAATGAATTTGGAAAACCCTTTCAAACTACTATATGATGCAACATAAAGATCATAGAATACCAAGACATGGATTCAACTATTTCTAGAGAGCACAATCAATCCAATCAGAATGCCAACTGAAAATTACTTACGATTCCTAGATCAATGCAATAACTACCACATAACTGGGCTGCCTTCTTAACCAAAACCCTTGTTTGGGAAGCAGCAGGGTACAAGCATTTGCTAGTGAAACTTCCCTTGAACAGAAAGATCAAAATCTCCTTTTGTCTGACGCTCCTCAGAGTACAAATCAGTCAGAATAGAGATAGAGAAGAAATCAATGAGACTTATACCCAACTGTGTTTTGAAAGTAGCCAATCAGAAGTCTGACTGCTAGATTGGTGTTGTTTTATCGAAATCAGTGTCTGTGGAACTAAATGGTTAATCAAAAGGCCCAATGAAAAAACAAGTTCCTTTCGTCTGCAAAGCAACGGTTTTCTTGCTTTGATGTGGATAGATTCCAGGACAGCTAGGTGATGATCAGATCTGGCCTTACCTATTATGCAGTAACATTCACCTGGATACAATTTCTCAGAGTCTGGGTTTTCAAGGAAGTGCTGTCCTAAGGCAGAGTCATATTAGCAATGCTTTTGGTTTTCGAAATCCTAGGTGGTTGTTTCCTTGTACAAGCTGGTGCTTCGCAAATACAGGATGGAATATGCTAGTTGATTCTATCCTCTAACCTGTAAGTTGTGCATCCAACATAACCAGCCTCACGCTGGCACAAGTGGACTACCTCGGGCATTCAGGATTGTGCTCAAGACACCCTCAGCATCAATAGCTTTATGTTGTTGTACTGTTAGTACAATTCACATAGCGTATAGGCATGGATAAAGAGGGGAGATGAAAATAAACAAGTCCTCGATTTGTGCCTCCATACCAGGTGATTAATACTTATTAGTCCTATTTCTGAGCATAGCTATATTTCCACAAAAATCTCACTGTCTCTTCCCTTAAGCATTAAATTTATACACTATAACGTTTTAACCAAACAATTTAAACACTTACATACTTATCCCACTCTTCTCACTCTCTAATTATCGGGGATTAATAAAAAGATATTGAATTTTCTGCTAGTTTCAGATTTGCTCATTAGCTTATTGATTGTACGATCTATCTATTGAGGGTCAATTGGAAATACAGAGTTGCTGGGGCAGGGGTGGTCATTCACATAAAAGATTGGAAAAAAGCTAGCCAGAAGAATGACATCATCCTATCATTCAAAACTCAGTTTGATAGCATACAGGATGGAAGGTAGCTATCAAATTAGGGGAAAATATATGTATGCATCAGATGCATGAACTACTACATATTCTATATTTGGAAATTTGTCAACAACATAGTAAGAATCAGAGTTTGTAAAATCTCCTGTCTGCGCTATGGCTGTCCTTGCTCAACCTAATCTCATAAAATCTGATAGTATTTGACAGGAATCGAAGCCTAACTTAACTATGATACAGATTGATGCATCCGTTAGTGTCACGAATATGGGCTCCTGGCGATGGAGGTGGTTTGTCCAAGATTTTTGAACAACTGTAATGAACAGCAGTATGCAAGGGTCATTGATAACAAAACGTGGAGGTTTACGGTACAAAGATGCAAAATGGCAATCAGCACTAGTGAATCCAGACTGGCAAATCGTGTTGAGGCAATGTAGCAGCGAAGCTACACAAAATTCAAAGCTATGCATGGCCCCACACAATGGCATACGGTTCTAGACCACCTATCTGATTTTATGTTGTGTCAGCGATTCACCCACTCTTTGTTTTACCAACTACGCGACCAGATAACCTCTGTATATCCTATGTGATATCTACTTGTGTTGCCGTATTGCAAAGATTATACATCATTATGAAACTATGCTGTAAGTATAGTAAAATGCCAGAATAGCCTGAAAAAGATATAAAATTGCGTTCTGTTCTGTGTAAAGTTTATTGGAGTACTCGAAAAAATACAAGCAGGGAAATCCTGAGGGGGGGGGGGGGGTCCGAAAAGGAACTAGCGCCGAAATTCAGAGGGGTGCGAAAAAGAAGTAGCGCCGAAAATTTCCTCAATCATAACTGTCGACTTACGTTACTGCATCCAATCAAATTTTGGAGTTGAAAGTTCAAGCAAATGACAACAACTTGAAGATTGAATGTATTTCATTGATTAGAAAACAATACCAAAGTTTTACCGTATCAACCGGGATTGAAGATAATGAATCTAAAAACTTTTCAAAATGAGGTCCACAAGAACTCGGGGTCATCAGGGAAAATTTCTACTCAAAAAAAGTTCCAGGAATTTCAAGGAAAAAGTCGTAAAATAGAAATTTTGCCTGCCATTTCATGGCCTAAGACTTTTCTGAAGGCTTTCCTAGGCCTTTCCATATCTCCTGGAGTGCTGGCCACCCTGCTTCAGTTGTGCATAGATTGCCAGTGTCGAGGGGACTATGACGACATCCTCGGGACTCTGGCGTAGCCATTGCCCATCGATGAAGGTTATTTTCAGTTTTTCCGTGTTCGCCGATCTGCCTATTTGTGGTAGTCTACTATTTTCTGCTATACGTAGCCCAATCCAATCGCAATGTTGTCAGTTCTAAAATTGGAGTCTGAATCAAAACAAACATAATCAGTAACATCCATGGTAATATCTGATGGTTACCCCCGCCCGGAGTTGACGCGATCTTCAAATTTTATTTCGTGTTCTTTTAGTTTCCGTTCAAAAGCATTGATTTGTGTATACATTGACAAATCCAACTCTTGACATCCATATTGATGTTTGGAACTTCACATGTAAAACAGATCCCTGGAAAATGACTGTCCAAACTAACAAAATGACAACGTGGAAACCTACCTCAAGGTCTTCATCTGACATTGTTACGATTTTCCGTCGTATGGATAGTAATCGCCACCGATTTTCACTGACCTCACCTAAATTGCAGCAGTCAGCCCACAAAACACTGAAAAAAACCAACCTGCTGAGAGTAAGCTAGGGTGAACGAGGGGAGGTCCGTTTCCTCAAGGCGTGAGAATCTTGCCCAGTAAAGCAGAAGACTGGGCACTGGTGATACTTGGGCCAGGAACTCAAGCAGGATGTGGAGGGGCGTTCACCACATGAAGACATAGCTAGAGGGATTGGTATCTGATAGCGGCCTATCAAAGCATAGGTCAATCATGGAAAGGTAGAAGGCGCTGGGGAAACAGGAGCATACCTGGGAAATTGTCGACATGTATGTAATAAATACCACTGCTTCAGAGACGGGGAAACAGGGGGAGAGGGGAGCCATGGCCCCCAAATATTTGCAAAATCTCTTTTTTTTCCGTGACTACCTTTTAGCTTTATCAAAATTGAAATTGGTTGGTGACCAGTGCAGCGAATAAAAGACCGTTTGGAGACTGTTTTGACACAATCTGTGTGACTTTCATTGAGATGATTTGAATAAAATGTCCTTAGATGTACAGTTGGAAATGCTGGCAATCATGTTTTCCAATGAAAAGGACCTTGTGTCCGTGAAACAAGTTGTTGACACACATTTTGCAGCCTATCCAAACCTCAACGAGTGCTCAGGAGTGAAGTGAAAACTGTGATTAGGTTATGGTTCTTGGCACCAGCAACAAATAGTACAAGTGAAAGATCGGCTTGAGAAGTCAGACGAATCTGCACATACTTGCGCGCTACCTCAAAACAAGATCGACTCAATCATTGCATGCTACTTGCTGTTCATAAGTTTGAGGCAGACACTATAAACTTGGTAGATGTTGCTAATGAATTTTGTCAAGGAATGAAACAACAAATGCATTATTTGACACATCCATGCAAGAGATTTTTTCCAAGTTTCTAAAAGCACATCCTCCAAAGCCACACAGTTTGATATGCAATGAAGAGTATTGTCTTTAACACCATATTTTGTTGCCCAGATGCATTTCTCGTGTTCATTTTTTCTCGTTCTTTTCTGAATCTGAAGAGCAATTACATGAATTAACATCCATTTTTCATTAATGCCTTTACACCACTATCATTTAAATCAAGTTTAACAAAAGAACAATGAAGACTCACACTTTTATTCTCATTTTCTTGGCTTGTTTACTTCATAAGGTCAATGGATAATGTCATCACAAAATTGTTTTATCTGCTACAATTGTTCAATTGTTACACCTCACAATAAACCCCTGTCCACACAATGATCATAGGCACCTTAGTGGAACATGAAAAAGTAAATTTGAACCCAGCCTACTTGGCCCCTCCCAATCTGCTTTACATTCCCCCACCCCTGCATGGACACAGATAAGACACTGAAACATTTAACTATTGATTCTTACTTCTGGAGAACAAAAAAAGGTCACATTAACATATTGGTTTCTCATACATAGGCAACATTCACTGTCAAGAGCAGTACCAAAGTGTTTTCAAAGAATGTGTAAATCAAAAAATGAAGCAAATTCCATTAAATACATAATGGCTTTGGGAATCCACACATAAATTTCAAATCACCCCTTTACAAACGGTGAAAAAGAGTCCTTTAAATTGATTGTCCCTCATGATCGAGATTTTCTGAATTAAAAAAAGTTTTGGTCCAATAACATTAAAAGTCAAATCGTGTTGTATGTAAAAAATTGTATAGAACTTTCCTTGAAGTTAAAAAAACTTTTCGGGACACAAGTTTATTAAAAGCATACATTGAGAAAAAAATATGAGATCCGATACAAATCAAGACTTATTCCCCTAACATCTTTTGCCAAATCATAACAGCTCCTATACACCACAAGTATCATCAGCAAAGCCTCAAAATATGTCCTCACCTTTGCGATTCTTTCATGTAATGTATAAAAATTATGGAAGAGAAAATCTACCGTTGATAGAAGTCCTCGTGAACCACCTAAACTTTAACCTATTATTTCTTGGATGTCCCAAATTCAAGAGGGGTGCTATAAAATTACTTATTTTGACGGGAATTAAACTTTCTACTTAAGGAGCTTAAATGTTTTCAAGATATTTGCATTTATAGATAGAAATCATTTATCAAAGAAGCAGTCGTTTTTGTAATGAATTGGGGCTTTAATAAGTTAACAAGGAATGACAATGTCAACACTGGTAGTCTCATTAGAGCATTAAAATTGACAGTAAATTTGAACTATTTCATGAGGGTTTTCTTTAAAGTTTGTTCATATGCCATTTCATAAAATCATCTTAAGACTCAAGAAATTTACAACTACAGCAGGAATTGCACTATCTCACTACATGACCATAACTAGAACCAGAATGGAAGAAGAGGAGTAGGCCCAGGATTTTAAGCTTTTCTAAATCTTAGTTTGAAAGACTTTTTCCAAGTACCTGACACTTATTAATCTTTGTCCTAACAATTATTCCACCAGTAACGCCACAGTGTAGTTGTCTCTCTGGCACAATTTTTGTTGCATAAGTAGTATATTATGTTGGAAGAGTTGCAGTCTACCCTATACTTAATCAGAAATAGGCCTACCTTTTGATCATATTTAAAGTGTTTCATTTCCTTGATATTTAGACATGCCTTGGATCTCTTACTACCACATCTAATACAAACCCCCCCCCCCCCCCCCCCCCCCCCCCCCCCCCCCCCCCCCCCTCCCCCCCCCCTCTTCCTCCTCTTCTTTTTGGTAGTCGCGTCGTCTTTTTTTTC
>JAAAKL020007483.1:0-16843 GCA_010016065.2 Carybdea cf. marsupialis auct. non (Linnaeus, 1758) | reverse complement strand
CGACAGCCACATTTTGAATATCGTTGCTACAGTGCTTGATCAACTACGATGATTAACTAAGTAAAGGCAACGATACTTCCATACTCTACTACAGAGCGTAGAGGATATAATTTGGTCGAGAATCATACATCCAGAGCCGCCTCTATCTCTTGCCGCCTGTACACTTTTCCAGCTAATTTCAGGGGACCATTTTCCAGCTGAGTTTGCAGCACGAGTTTTGAGATGGACCGCCGAGCGTGGGCTCGAGCAATTAACCCTCTGCTTTGTAGATCAGCTCTCTAACTGTCCTTCCTATTTAACTAGCTAGCTAACATTACTCGATAGCTTGTGTAACTTACTCAACTAGTGAGCGTCAGGTAGATAACCTATGTTTCTGAGGTGCTAAATCTTTACACTCTCTCAGAACTCTAGCCCCTCAATTCTTTATAAAATGTGTGTACCTAATTACTGTCTGGCAGCAACAACTAGACGAGTTGCCACCATGAATGCCAGGCTACTACATCCGTTTACGATGTTATCCTACTACATCAGAAAATTTGATCAATAAATATAGTTTTCTGGTATGTCTCAAAAAGAGATTCCCGCAGCCTGATTCTCAAGGGAGAGATCTCCTAAGGAATAAAAATGAGACGAGCATCTCTTTCTCATTTGATTAAAGATCATTATGTAAATAACAAGTGTGTGGCCTTCCTAACCTTCCTCATCATCTTCCTCATCCTCTAGTTCTTCTTCATCTTCAAACGCTGTATCAATCGAAGAGAAACAACGACTTCAAATGTCAGAAGCCAAAAATTGTCTGTGATATGTTGTAATATCTGCTTAACAGTAAATAATACGGGGAAATAGTCGCTGTCAACTTATTTGTTTTATAAACATCGACAATTACAATAGTACTAAGAGCTTCCTTTATTCTCAAGCTATAATGTGTCTCCCCTGGCCAATTCTTTATAATGAACTGCTATTTATAGTTCAAGGTTGATAATGTTGCTACCCGAGGCGAAACAACTAACCACAAAACTGTACTAGACTTCTGTTCAAAATAGGTTGTTGTGAGGATTTCTGTTTAAACAGTAAAATAACGAATGAATTGATACTAGATTTGGGTGGAGTAGTATACCCCTCGTTGCTACCAAAGCTGGCAAGACTAGAGACTCCATCTACTTGTAACAGTATTCTGTCGATTTCTATGACTTACCACCACATGCAGGATGGTAATCTCATGACATGCGCCTATGATAATCGGTAAGGTGTCACCAGAACAGTTGATCGCCTCAAAATCTTCTCGGCAAGAAAATCATTTTCTTACTTATGGAGATTTGTCAGTAATAACAGGCAAAAAATACAGCGTATCTCAAGCTAGATAAATTGACCGATAAATTATTCAGATGATTCTACCCAAGTATAAGCGAGGCAGGACAGCCACAACAGAGACGTAGAAGAAGTAACAGACGTAGGGGGAGAAGTAAGATTAGTAGGAGAAGTAAGAGTAGTAGGAGAAGTAAGAGAAGCAGGAGAAGTAAGAGAAGTAACAAAAGTAAGAGAAGTAGGAGAAGTAAGAAAAGTAAGGGAAGTAGCAGAAGTAAGAGTAGTAAGAGAAGTAGGAGAAGTAGAAAAAGTAAGAGTAGTAGGAGAAGTAAGAGAAGTAGGAGAAGTAGAAAAAGTAGAAGTAGGAGAAGTAAGAGAAGTAGGAGAAGTAAGAGAAGCAGCAGAAGCAAGAGAAGTAAGAAAAGTAAGAGAAGTAAGAGTAGTAAGAGAAGTAGGGGGAGCAAGAGAAGTAGAAGAAGTAGGAGAAGTAGGAGAAGCAGGAGAAGTAGGAAAAGTAGAAGAAGTAGGAGAAGTAAGAGAAGTAAGAGAAGTAAGAGAAGTAAGAGAAGTAAGAGAAGTAAGAGAAGTAGAAGAAGTAAGAGTAGTAGGAGTAAGAGAAGTAGGAGTAGTAGTAGAAGTAAGAGTAGTAAGAGAAGTAGGAGAGGTACTAGAAGTAAGAGTAGTAAGAGAAGTAGGAGAGGTACTAGAAGTAAGAGTAGTAAGAGAAGTGCGAGAAGTAAGAGTAGGAGGAAGAGTAAGAGTAGTAGGATAAGCTAAAGAAATAGGAGAATTAGGAGAGGAGTAACTATCCCCATTCTCCAGAATCGACCCGTTTCAAATTTGAGCAACTACAAAAAAATATTAGAAACGTGGTAAACTGTTCAATATAGTGGAGGGGTAAGGGGGTGATCTAACGGAAGCATAAAAGTTGCTTTAATCAAAGGATCATATGATGACTTTCCACAAAAATGTACAGTCTTAATTCCATTGTCATGTAAATTATGTTAATATTTGTTTATGCATGTTATTGGGCAAATGTTTCAAGTGCAGGATCTTTCAGTCTGTTTATTAAGGATTGGCCAGTGCAGTTTAAAATACGAAGGTTTCCAAACTTTTGGGTTGATAATAAACAACGGACAAATAATAAAGAATACTATTTGGTTAAGGAAAGATAGCAAGCAATAAAAGGGTTTAAGGAGCTTGAAATATAACTCGACGCACCATGACGTTTACGTTTCTATAGTCAAACATTATCTTTTTCTTGTCTACATACTTATCTGAGAACACTTTGACTAACTAGGTAACAATTGGGACAGGCACCGTCGCACCCACTGATTTCTAAAAAACACTGGATCTTCCGTCTCAAAGCGAGCTCAGCCGTTTAACGCCATTTTAGTCCCCATCAAAAAAGGTTATAAACAAGGTTATGCTCGATCCAGTCTTTTTTTAAGATCAGTGGTTGCACCACCGGAAAGTGGGGAGCCCACTGGTCACTCTGCAAAGTGACAACATAGTCAGTAACAGTACATATATGCATTAGAAGGTGTAAATCGTAATTACATTGAACTGTTGCCTTCTCTTTCTGATGCTTTGGCTTCTTTGCTGAACAAAGAGAAGAATATATCATCAGAAGAATGCATCAACAGTGCTTTAAAATATTTTCTTGCCAAACTTATGTAAGGGGGAAGTCAAACATTGCCTTACATTCGTCTCAGAAGGAAGGGATAATAGTCAAGCGAGGTCTTCTGTAAAATCTACGATAACGTACCGGGATAAAGTGAGTATCTGTACAAATTATGCCAGTATAAGTATCTCTCTTCCTTCATGACTGGCAATAGTGTGCCTGTCTGTCTCGTTTTCACAATCCTTTGACTGGCAATAGTGTGTCTGTCTGTCTCATTTTCACAATCCTTTGACTTCAGAAACACTCTAGAATATAAAACTGTTCTTTCTACGGGATGTTTGTGTTGTGAGCGCAATTATTCAATTGAAGTTAAGAACCAGGAGAACTTAAAGATGAGGGGAAGGTCATGCCTGCTAAGTGTGAACGAGGTTGCCAACCTTTTCCTCCTGCTTTAAAATCAATTTCGTAAAAAATCAATGGAATAGGACCTTTGAGTTTGGGTGTGAACTAGACAAATGACGTAGCTTAACTTTCTCGTGATTATTAGGTAAGCTAAGAGGGACTGCTGTCTGTTTAAAAGAAATTAATGCTACAAACAACGCAATGAAACAAATTAGGTTAATTCATCAAAGGTTAGCGGGATTTCCCTTCTAGAACACCCCTGGCAACATGGAGGCTATTTTGGTGTGTGCTCCTTTTTGAACTACGTCTGTACCCGAATAGCACTTTCAAGGCTTGGCAAATTACTGTGATTTCTCATCATATTAAAAATTGGGGGGTGGGGGGGGGGGTGAGAAGTATAATTTCAGCACTTAAAAAATTTCAAGAAATTGAAAATACTTTAACATATCCTTATGTTCAGCATGCAGCAACTGTAAAACGTTATGGCGCTATACAAAACCATGTTATAAATGGTAGATATGTTTGAAAATCTGTAACGTGTTTTGTGCCCCGAAAGTGTAATACAGTAACTCTAAGAGTTTACTTCGTCGATTGGAGTACTTTTTGTGCTCTTTGGTTGTCAAAATTTTATACATAATTTAAAAATTCACAGCATTTCCTACCAAAACATATTTCTAAGACTGCTCGTCAGCCTCGATACACAGACACACATAAATTCCTAGAGATGAATAAAACAAAGAAAAAATGGGTAATGTAATACCATGAACTGCCTCGGTGTCATCCGCTTCTTCAGCTTCCTCTACTTCGGCACCTTAAGTGATTGAAATTAAAGATAAAAGATCGAAGTTAAAGATAAAAGATTGAAATTTATTTGTTACAATAAAATGCGTAAGCAGAGGGACAAGCAAAACAAGGATGCAAGAGTGAACACTTGTCATGGGCCATAAATAAAGGCAGTTAGCGTAGAAAGAGAATAGCAAACACAGAAACAATTGAGATAAGAGGAAATATATATTAGGGGGAAAACATGCAGGCAAGCAAGTTTGTGTTTACATTAGACAAAGTAACCCGGAGGGAGACTCGAGTTAGTTCACCCGGAATAGATTTTTGTAGTGTGAAGAACAACTGACCTGACTTTGTCGACGTTAAAACTGACCGTGTATCGTATGTAGGTTTGCTATAGGCCCGGCCTGGGTTAGTTTTTGTCGGTATAGTGTAGATACAAATTGGAATTCGACCCGCCTTAGTTTTACAATCAGATTTCCAAAAACGTATTCTCAAATGAAAATAGTTCAAGATCTTAAATAAAATTTCTACACATAAACGACTTTAGAAAATCCAAATGAGACTTGTTAGAATTTACAAAGATGAGTAACGAAACTAAATATAAGGGTTCAACTTGTACTAAAGAGAAATTATTTCTTTGAGAGTTAAAAATAATCCAGCAATAATTAAATAATTGTACAAGAAAGTGGACAATCTACGAGAAGAAGGATATTACCTCCCTTTTTACTAAGAATATGTGAGAAAATATATCAATTAAAGAAGTATGGTTGATGTTAATGCGCCTGAATGATGGCAATCGAGTGTGCAAGTGATTTAGTTTAACTCGGGCTTCTCCTCGTGTTAAACTAGCTCAAGCTCGCCCTGGTTTAATTTGTGTACTATGAACAATTCCTAGGACAGTGAGTATTAAAAGGCAAAAAAAAATACCAAATATAAAAAAATTAAAGAATGGAGACAGAGAAGATGAGTTTACGATCATCATCATCATAAAAACAATATTTGCTACAAGCATCGAATTTCCTATGATTGTAATTGAAAGTCAAATTTTAGGTACGAAGAGAAGGATACTGTTTGTTTGAATCAGCATAGCTCTCTTTTGACGAACAGGGCGGACCAATACGTTTGGCCAATACAAGGTAAAGTACTTACTTACAAGTAAAATTTAATATTTGGCTCGTTGGCATACAGGTAGCCAGTGCAATTTATAGTCTGATTCAAGGTACAAGGAAAGGAAGAACGACAGCGGGAAAGAAAATAAAGAAGTGGAGGAAACAACTAAGGGTTTTAGTGAAACGATGAAACAGAATAGAGGTAAGAGAGAAGGAAAGGTGAAAGGGAGTATATGTTGTAACATAGCTTATTTAGAAAATATACTAGTGATTCGAAGTAGTGTAGGAAGCATAGACTTGTTATGACCTATGTATAACCGGGGCTCTATTGGGAAGATGGTGGAAAATATGAAATAAGGAATATTACGCCAAAAAAAACGAAACTATGTTTTCTGACTTCTTCAGGTCTATAGGAAGCATTACTATAAGCGTCGGCAGTATAAGATATTAGTTTATACCCGAACTGTAACATGGTCCATTCCAATGAAGGTATGTCACTGTTAAGACCTAGCTGAAAAGAGCTGAAAACGAGTATATAACAAAACAAGGTAAGGGCATGGCAATAATGGAGATTACTTTACAAGGAAAAGAGAGCGGGTGGATGAAAAATAATTTTAAAAAATACGATATAAACAAAACAAAGGAACAAAATATAATAATAAAATAAACACACACGGTATAAAGAGACAGCGATTAAAACAGTAAGTGCGGATGGCTGCTGCCTCGGGTAACGTAATAAGACTACTCAGTTCAGATCGAAGGCACATTCCCATTTTAACGAAAGGGAAGTTGTTGAGGAATGATGTGTAACAAATAAACACCAAAGATACCAATACGTTCAAATGTCATGAAAAGAAGATTATTATCGACTATAGAGGCAAAAGAAGCCTCTCAAAGTCTTTTCAGCTTATAAAAGGTGAATGTAGTGCGCAGTGGAAGCCGACCGAAATTGTCACTGTCATCCTTATCATAATTCATGGGTGTGTGTAAGTGTGTGTGATTCATATCTCCTCCTAAATGGCTAGGCTGATTTTGCTGAAACTTTGCATTTTTGTTACCTATGGGTAGGCGCTCTAGAAGTGCTATTTAGTTTTGGAATACCTTGGAAACTTTTTTTTGATGATTTTTCGATTTTTCGTTTGGTTTTTTCGACGAAGTTAAAAAAGGGGCCATTTTTCGATCATTTAAAACAACCTTGTAAAATGCCAAAATAGGGTCCAAATTGTGACAATACAACTTATGAACGCTTTCAAATTTATGAAAAAGAAGCACTAAAAATCTCCTCGGCGGACCCTTGTGAGCGAAGCGAAATAAAACGAGCGTAGGCCGACTTTACGCGATTTGGAATTAAAAAGAATTTCCATAATATTTATCATGACAAATGCACAGACATAACTGCTACCACTCTTCGTAGGATATGCAAAGGAGATATGCTTCAAACTCTTATCCCCAGATGCGTTTTTCATTCTTGTAACTGTGGATGACTTTAGTTAGAGACCGTTAAATGAACACACTCTATTTTCTTACCTTGGTCAGCTACCGCAACTTGCCTTTCTCTGTTCTCCTTGGCATCTTCCAAAACTATAATTTTTAACAAAATTGTAAAAAGAGAACCTCGAGTAAAAAGTTCAGTAATTTCAGCATAATCCCTTAGGTGACCTTTTGTCACTAACCTTTGTTGAAATCATTAAATCTATACTGTGTCAATATGAAGAGGTATGTATCAGTGATGCGTAGGCCAGAGTTCTCAAAAATTCTACCTTTATTATTTCCTAGTTTTGCAGTTTTAATAATTAAGTAAAATTATTTCTAATAAAAAAAATTTCCGTAACCACCTATCTATCGGATTTGTAAGCCAATGCAAAATACTCCACTAATTTGGCAATTGCTTCAAAAAGGCCTAGTCAGTCTTGGTGTAATAATTTACCCTTTGCCAGTTCAGATTATTTGAAGTACTTTACAAGTATTTCCATAATGCTTTCAGAAAAATTGAAAATTTTAGAGCTAATCATCGATGAAATGTACGTCAATTATACACAAGATGCTGAAAAAATACTACAAATTCCGATAAAAACCTTTGCAAAAATTATGGTAATTTATTGATTTAGCTTGTTAGATAAACAATTGAGTTTTTTCATTATGTTCTCTAAATCTTTGGTTTGGTTCCAAATATTTACTGATAACTTTTACATAGAAGACGTTAGATTTTCACTAAGGGATAAAAGTTGATGGGGCTAAAATTGTTGCTAAGTAAATCGAGTTCTCCTAAGCCATAAAATTTTACGTTCTCTTGTGACTACTGGACTTTCTGTTCAATAAGGTTTCACGAGAGTCTTCGTTTTAAGTATCAGGTTGACAAATAATGACGAGGCACAAAACATGAAAGACGATAAAGTTGTAAAGTTCTGATCAACTCATGTCACAAAGGGGTTGCTAGTCTGGGGTTTGTCAGTGAGTACTTCAATGGTGAAAGGGTAATATAAGCTAATGGCACTTCGTTACTCAATAACATGATCCACTCCTGAGCGTTAATTATCCTACATGAATTTTAAACTTCAAAGAACGGATTTAATATGAAACGTAGCAGCTGTTAGTATAGCATGCAAGATTTTTGGTGCTTGAAGCGAATGCGAAATTGATTTTTGTTGATTTATGGACGGAAGCCAGTACTAATGTTGTTGTCAGACTTGTCAATATTTAGAAAAACAACCAAAATAAACAGCAATCGCTGAAACGTTGTCGATGACTTACGAACATGCCTGTCGCTAAGTTAGCACCCCACCTTCGAAACCTTGTTGTATTCTTAAGCTTTATACACAGGTCCGTAGCGAAAACATTTTTCCTGTGGGAGGAGGGGGGGCAAAGGAGGTTGATTCGCTGGATACACTGTATTACCTCTTTGAGGCACCAAAATGTTGTTTTCAAGCGTAAAATCATTGTTCCTCATTTGCCTATGTGGTTTGTCCGGTTTTTATCAGAGGTAACTTGTAGCACGTACAGATACAACTTCATCAGATTTGAAACTAAAATGAACTTTGTTGGCTTTAAGTAAGACACTTTTGAGACTGAGGGAATTGCCCCTGATGCCTGTGGAAGCTACTTTTCCTAGCCACATGGAATTAAACAGTCTAGA
Organism: Carybdea cf. marsupialis auct. non (Linnaeus, 1758); assembly: GCA_010016065.2. NCBI lineage: Eukaryota > Metazoa > Cnidaria > Cubozoa > Carybdeida > Carybdeidae > Carybdea > Carybdea cf. marsupialis auct. non (Linnaeus, 1758). Next base: position 8,484 of record JAAAKL020007483.1, on the reverse strand, counting down.
AAAGGCAGGTCAGAAGATCAATCTGTCATTACAAAGTTTGATCCAAAGGTAACTAAGAAAATCGTATTAATTTTTTGTGAATAAGAATCAGGTATCCATCTGACATCGCTCCTTTCAAGTGTTGTCCATAAATTTACGTTTGCAGAGTGCAATTCCAATTACACTTGTAAATGTTGTAGACATATGACAACGAGTAACAAGTAACACCTGAAAAGGAAAGGAACTCCAATGTTTTAAGCCTTTGCAGATCTCTGTGTCGTGCCGCGACGTATGTAAATAAAATGGTTCTCAGATTTTGCCTATTAAAAGCACTATCACTGAAAATAGAGTAAGACACGCACATCAAATCCCCGTTCTCTATAAGCAAGAATTGCATTGAAGTGTAACGTTGTGTTTGTAGCCATTCAAGACATGTTGCTGTAATTTCTTTCTGCGCTGTATACTGTTATATCTAAATTACCACTTGTTTTTCCCTAAACGATCAGTTTTGAATTTTCTCTACCAATAATTGTATCTCAGTGTTTTGGCTTCCGTAACTATTACTATTATTACCACGTTTTTTTTCTGTAGAATGGATAAAGATTGGCCGAAATTTGCAGTCTTAGTATGGTAGCTTGATGATTTTTATAGGAGTAGTCGACTTTTGTTAAACCTTTTTCTTTTTACTCCGTTTATTACTTGTTGTTGTTGTTGTTGCTGTTACTATTGCTGTTGTATGTGAGACATTTATGTAAGCTACATATATCATAATTAGCAACGGATATACTCATCATAGTGAGTATACTGCTATGTAAGCAAATAAAGGGAGGCATATTGAAGAAGTTTAGCTACAAGTTCACATAGCGCCATAATTACTACCATAGTCTACAGTGCTTAACAAAGCTATAAATAAAAAATAATTCACTGACTAACAAATACGAAGTCAATATATCAAGTATGTAAGGTATATTAAAAAGTAAGATATCTCTAATTATATTGTAACACATGACTGCTGTATTGTTTTTTTATCAAATGTTTTGATACTCTTAGGTAGGCCTATTTCTGGCAATGGACAATAGATTAAGATATCCGAAACAAGTCTTCAAATTATATCATTACCCGTTTTTTCCGAAATGTGTCTTATCGTACATAAAATTAAAATAACTGCAGTTTTTACCCCATTTTATCATCAAGCATATGATACCTCATTTGAAACCTGGTATGCTGATTTTTTCTTATCTATTAACATTACTTACCAACTTGAACAGGGTACTCTCTCACTTTCTTTTTGCGGCCTGAAAAGATAGCCAAAGTAAGATACATCTGTAATGATTGGTTGGAATTTCAATACGCAAAAAATAAACAGTTTTTGAAAGGAAAATGCCAAGATCTGGCGAAGACATGATATTATTTCTGTTAGCATCGCTTCAAACATGTACTTGGAACAAAGCTTCCCCTCCTACACCCCCCCTCCCCCATTTTTGGGTACGTCTATCACTCTATGTTCCGTGCACTACCGATTTAATGTCACTAGTTTCACCAGGGTACAGGTTTTTTTGAAAGTTCTGTGGTGACTTCATTCGACGAGAGGGAACAATGTGCCTTTAATCAATTCTAGAAGCAATGGACGGTTTTCAAGATGATATCCTTTCGTGTTGTGTTAAGTTGTTAGCTGGTTGATTTTAAGTTAAGGGTACGCCGTGGAGCAAACCAAGAAAGATTGCCTGGTCTCTGTTCTGCGTCCTTGCTGGCGAGTTTCCTGACTTATTACAGTATTATGTTATTCAAATAAAGACCCCATTTAAGTTCTAAGTACCAATATTGGAATGTAACACCTTTTTGTAAATGACACCTTTGCAAAGTGGTACTTTTATAAAGTGGTGCTGTATAAATGGTACGTAGTGTTTTTCGAAAGTTTTTTGGAACTAAGTGGCACCTTTAAAGTGACCCCTGACGATGGTGTAAGGTAACTAAACATTGATAAAGCTATTAGTCGTTAAGGTCATTGCTACAGCTTCCTATATGGACCACCAGTCACTCACGTTAATATGTTTTATCATGTTATTATTTAATGGGACAAAGGCCACTGTAACACATGCCAGATCAATCAATTGGCGCAGACTAGTAGTAATCTATAATCATTAGAGGAAGTATGTATGTATGGGCATATGTTTGTATGTTCTGCTTCTACTCCTCCGCTTCTTGACGGATCCCCACGAAATTCAGGCTGTGACCTTTCTAGACCCATAAAGTTCTGATAAGAAAGGGTACGCAACGCCGGAGTTGATCTCCGGGCAGGTGCAGGACGTCTCCATGGTGGGTCTGAATTCCATTGGATTATTAAGTAAGGGTTTAAACTTTGGCATGTACACCCTCAAACTGTCTACAAATTACACTGATTGAGATATACCCACAGGTGGTGGATGGCCTTAGCTTGTATACAATAGCGTTTTTGCCTTCTTTTCAAGGGATGCACCACTGATAGTATTGTACTACTTAGCATGGTATAGTAGACTGTAATAAAGCAAGTACAACAAAGCATGATATAATACAGTACAGTATGGTGTAGTGAGTTGTGCGATTGGATAGCAAAGTACAGTAGAGTTAAGTATAGCACAGTGCATCTTTGAGTGTCCAAAACGCATTCATCCGAACGCAAAAAGGCTCATGATTCTAGCATTTTTCTAAATAGGATAAAGCTTTCTTCCTTTTTATTTTTCATATACAATTTGGTGAACCATTCATGTTATTCTAACAATTACGATAAATACTTTAAGTTTCGTTGGGGATTTTTTTTTCCCTTTGTCGAAGCAGATCTGCAAGTACGTTCTCGTACACACATATCCCACGAAACTCATATTCTGGCGAATAAGATGAATCCAAGTACAAGGAGCAAAGTTTTATAGCGTCAGGGCCGTACTACGTAGGGAAAAATATGGGACCTCTGTGAGGCTGTATTGGTCTTAATAAGATGGTGTCTTGTACTTAGCTTTAAAGAAACAGGTAAAAAGCCCAGACTGATATAGTAATCTTGCATTTGTATTGTTTATGGTATCTAAGAGCCAAGACACCCTAGCTATTGGATTACTGTACTTTGAACTTATCAGAGGTGTTAATAGCATTTTCTACACGAAACATCTATTAATTTGTAGTTGAAGTTTATCAAATTATATGAACATTAATAAAAGTTTTGGATGTAACAACATTTCGCTATAAAATGGCTTATCTTGGTAATCATAGTATAATTCATTTATTTTTGGATACACAGAAGTTTAAACCTGACGTCGATTGAAAATCAGTTTCATCCAATAAGAAATCCGAGGTTATTGCTAACACGTTGTCTTCGTTGTACAGGTTCGATTTAGTGATACAAATTATTGGGCGTTCGATGTTAGAGCTGGCGGGCGGTGAAGGATCTCATACAGGTAGGAATGTGATGCAAAAACACTTAGGTTTGAATGTTTTTGTGACTGAATTATTCCAAGATAAACGGGCGAATTGTGCACGAAATCAAACGTAACGTCAGAAACGATGCATCAAATTTAATCGAGACAACTGTTCTCTAAACTTCGGCTTATCACATCTTAAACTTGGAAAACACGCTAATTTACGAAATTGCAACATAGGAATCAGGAAGTGTGAAGATAAAGTAAGAACGATGTTGGATTAAAATTATCTTAACCACGTGCAAACATGTTGCTAATGTTGCGAGTGTACGTAAGAAAGACTAAGAAACAAGTTATATATGTATCTATGTTGATAATAAACAATGAGGCACGAGAAAGGTGCAGAACTCGTAAACAATTTAAAATGCGCACGGTGATGCTTAGACAGAATCAATGTGCAATGAAAGAAAAATTAATGTAGATGATACAAATAGGTTAAAAGGGGTAACAGGGGGTAACAAGGGGAACAAAATAGGAATATATCCAAGACGTAATTTAAGACGGTCAAAATACGTACTTTTTACTTTGGCAGCATCAGCCAGCACAAATAGCAGAGCAAATAATACAATGAAGACCTTCATGACTACAAGGGGAAAAAAAGGAATTCTGGTTAGAATAGAAATTTCAAAAATTTTCGACCCTCTCCATCTGTGAATGGTTATAAATGTGAATGATAGAATGGTTTCCTTTTTTGAATCAGCTCAAAAAACTAGAATAAGATTTTCAATCTCTTCATTGTATGAAGGTAGAAATTGCTTACCAGTGGAGTAACTACCGGAGACATGTTGGGAGTGGGAGTTGCCAGACAGAAGCAAGTTTAGTAAATATATTTTAGTTTAAAAACTGAACATCAAAAGCTAAGAAAACAAGGCAAGTTTTAATTACTGACCCTCTACCCCCTGATGGTTATGCCCATTCTTATCTGGGATTTGATTATATATGAGCAATGACTATTTTACTAGGTGTACGAAATGCTTTAAACTAGAGAATAGATAGGATCTTATCACAATCACAATCATCTCCCATCTTGCCAAGATAGGGGCGTAAATACCTGAAGTTGGTACGTCCCCAGGTAAAACAAAATACAGCATAGCTCTATATGGGAAGTGCGTACCTTAGCCCTACATATTTTTTGGGTGGAATTCTCGATTTCGAGCGTAGCCTATTGCTCAGCCAGAGTGAGCAATGTCCTGGGAAGACTGCACATTTACAGGGCCGTCTCCCGTTGCCTTCCCCAACCGACAGTCTTTATATCGGGTTAGGCGGGATTCGAAGCCACAACCTCTAACATGTGAGTCCAATTCCTTAACCACTAAACCTTGGTGGCTCTAAGCCCTTTAAAGTACAACGAAAAGGAGTATCCCAAACATGTGCAATTAAATACAACTGCGAGTGAGGATATGCAATACAGGTATTGAATATCCCCAAGCTTGATACGTAAACCTCTTTTGCATTTTCTATTGGCAACAAAAGCTAACAGTGACTTCTTAAGGCAGGATTAGGAAAAGATGCAGAGACCCTGAAACAACAGGCTTTTTGAATACTATAGTCGGTATTCCTTATCATATTTAAGGCTTTGTATAATATGTTTACCATGCTTTGTGCTTACTAAGCACCTTGCGTGGGGAAAAAGTATGTATAATTTGAAAATGAACAGCTATCCATGAAAGTTCCGGCTGCACCACATCCTGCAATCGTTCGTTCTAACTTTTCTTTCTTGGATCCCTCAATAAATCCTTTCCTGACTCGTGTTTAAGCGGTGAAATTACAGATATCATGATTTGTATCTCGGCCACGACAAACTCTGACCACCTCTGACGACAGCAACGGTCACTTGACATCAAATCTCTATCACATATCAAAGTTGCCTCTGACATCAACGTTCTTCCCTGAACAACCGTAGGCGGCATTTATTACATGCAAGCACGGTATCAACTAATGTTTTCTTAGTTATCTGTGTTACATAAGCCTACCATTACTAGGAATTTCTTAGACCATCTTGCAAGTGAACGATGCCATAAACGCGTGCATAAAAACATAATGTAGGCAAAGGCATTCATTGATACCTCTTAGTACTGCTTAACTGTAAAAATTACGACTCCAAATGTTTACGTTGTGGAGTTTAATTTGGTTTTTCTATCGTACCCTATAAGATAAGCGCATTTATAAAATAGTATGATCAGTTGGTGGTAATAAACTTCGTGAATCTACTTTGCTACATATAACCACATATAAGCACTCGTGCAAAATTGAAAATATTGAGCGAGGTCGTAAATTCTATGTCATCGAAGCTTTTCAGTCAATACTTATTAAGACAATTGCATTATGATTATCAGGCACGTATTTGAACAGAGTGCAAGGTTTAACGAAATAATATTATGCAACGTACAGACAAGATTAATTAAATAATCACTAAATAATGTCAAGATACAAATGACGGAAAGCATTCTCTCAATGACTGCATCCAGATGATAGCCCTCAGAGATACACAAATGGCTGTGTATTTAATGGACGATGCAAAAATTCTAGCCGAAGCTGAAGGCAACAGCATATGCAAGGTTCATCCTCTTTTGTTTTCTCGGGTTTTTTGATCGGTATATTACATTTGGGTGTGATGAATGAGAAGTGAAAAGCACCTAAATATTAAAGCCCTAGTCAAATTGGAAACATATCTATTGGAATACAGTATTCACCTAACAGTAACTCAGTATATAGAAGGAGGAAACACCAATGCTAACATCTTAAACCTCAAATACTATAACCGAGGGCAACAAATCACACGTTTACTCACCATGTCTCATTTTCAACATGATAACGGAGTACATTCAAGTTTAAAAGAATTAAGAAAGAAAAAAAAACCCACGAAAACTCACCTGTGTTGTTCCTTTCCAAGCAATGCAGGTCTGCAAAAGGTGGCACTTCCCCTTTCCTTATATCCTGGGAAGAGGAGAGTTAAATTACGATATCAAGTCATATGATATTTTGTGTTATTCAATTCCCATTCTCCTTTTACAGCCGTTATGAATTTTGATATTAATAAGTGTGTAAGTCTTACTTTGCTTCCTATAAACTCAAAACCTTATGTGCTTAAGTAGGAGCCTTTCGATTAATACGCGCCGCTTCAGTAAGTAGGCTACTGCTTCTCATTGCTGATAAGATATTGTACTTTTGAATTTACTCCTTACTACTTCTTTGACGCTGAACCCATGGGGTGACGTCTAATAGGAGTGTGTTGGCACCTTCCTTTTTCATCAACTTCCTTCTCAAAACGCTGGTATGGACATTCGTCTCATACGATTTTCCATCCTGTAGAAAAATACATCTTTAACAAGTTCTTTTCTGGGATACAATACATTTGAAGACTGGATTTCTTCTTGTATAAACAGAGTCTTGTTACAAGGTTCTCTCTTGATAAACTGCCTTCATATATATACCCCGACCCTACTCCCCCCCCCCCCCCTTCCCACACACACAAAATGAAATCTATGAAGCCTATGAAATCTATCGGGGGGAGTGAAGAGACTGGATAGGGACCTTAGTCGACGAGGTTCAATAAGATAAAAGATATTCCTCTTCGAGAAGGAGAATGACTGAAGAAGATGATGTTGTAAAGTAGGGAGCCTCCCACATATGGATTTCCTTAGTAGGATGTTTGTACAAGAGGGAAGCTTGTACAGTAAAGATGCCTTTAAAGGAACCCAGCCTATTTAGAGGTTGCCTCGTAGGACTTGGTAAACTTTATAAAGAGAATCAGAACGATTAAAAAGATCGTTCGCCACTGATTCATTGTGAAGCGGTATCACTACAAACGATAACGATAATAATAGTAACAATAGCGATTCTTATCGTTGGAATTGTTTCTCGGGGAAATTCTCCAACGATATTGTCTTTCCTGAACGTCTATTTATTGCCATGGTAAACATATCGGCTCTGCCTTTCTCCATCCCGAGCCACCTCGGTTGTTTTCTTATCGGTTGAGTTGATTAGATCAAGAACAATATCGTTGGAGACATTTCTCGATTCCAATTCAGAGGTTGCCTTGTACGAAAAGGGCCCTTATACTTGATGTCCCGTACATTTCAATCCGGCTACATTCACGTTTTCTCCAAACTACTTGCACATTCTACTACACTATTTCTTAAATTTTAATATTTTTTTTATATTTTTTAATACTCCACTGGTATTTGAATCAACCTTTTGTCACTTCAAAGCAAACTTAAGATTAACATCTCTTGTACCTTTTTACTGAAAACTCTAGCCGAATTTTGAAAATCAGCTATATGATTTGGCATCCAACTTTGGCCGATTTTGTGATAATGAACATAAAGTTATATGTGTGTGACCTTTTCGAGAAGTTAACCTGGGAATAATGGATATTTGAAATCCTGTTACAGATGTGGTGAGGGATGGACGATTGTAGAACGACGAGCATCAACAGAAATTTGTGCTAATATAAAAAGGGGGTTGCCATAAGGGTTTAAGGAGAGACCTAATGGTAAAATGAAAGTTTCACGCGGAGGAATACGTCAGAAGGTAATTTGTAGCTTAACGATGATTGTCCGAAATGGGGGCTTATCTAGAATCGGGTCTTATGTCAAACAAACCGTTGCGCGAGACTGATAAATATGTAGAATGTAAAAGCATGCGAGGTGATGCATAAATCCAATTGCCTGCCGAGAGGTTGCGTAGTGGCTAATAAAAATTATGCAAAGGGTTGATTCATACCTGACAATACCTCGTAAGATAGAGGTTTATTGGGCCATTATCTCAGTTAAGGATTTGTTTGACTATTCAAAAATACACGTATATCTTTATCACACCATTCTGATTTTCATTGTGGATAGAAATGATTGATACAAGACACTAAACGTGGACGGGTGCAAATATTAATAGAAGTACGATATCTAAATCGATGTAAACAGGAGAGTTAGGTTTTTTGAAGGTTAAGCTTTCAGAAAAAGCTTTGTTTCTGATGCCACTTATCCTGTTTACGTTGTATTAACCTATAAAATTTACAAAATATTAAAAGATTGTTAAGAGGCCTTCAATCAGTTCGCCG
>JAAAKL020007482.1:0-16844 GCA_010016065.2 Carybdea cf. marsupialis auct. non (Linnaeus, 1758) | reverse complement strand
TCTGTCCTATCTCTCGAAACATAGTATTCCACTTCACGAGAGCAGATGACAGAGCACAGTATCTCCGGGATCGTGGCAGGCAAGGTCAGGGTCGGATCGAACTCACGACCCTCGGAGTGTGAGTCTGACACTCTACCAATATGCCACTACTGTGTAATACTAAAGTTTAAACTTTGAATAATAAAATTAGTTTCAAGTTTTAACACAAAATGTATCAAGAATATAATCATTGATGAGCGAGTCACCAAAACAAGATTGATAATTCTGTACCTTGATAATGAAATAGAAGAAAAGATAGACTTTTTTAGATTCTACCCATCCATCATGGACTTAAAAGCATGGTGGCCTAACCTTACACTTTAAATAACTTGATGCAACGTACATAATTTTATATCAGAATTTGCCAACAGCCGGATAAAGTCCGTCATAAAAGCAAAAGCAGCGTATACTATGTTTGTTCCTCACTCTACTTATTAAGGGTAGAGGTCTATCCCCTTAGAGGCACGAGAAGTAATGTCAGCAGACGGAAATCTTAAAGGTAAAATGTTTTCCCCTTACTATTATGCAATACATGTATGATTTTTCTTTCTTACTTGGAATAACTTTGAGCTAGCGAAGAAAAAGGAAATTTTCTGAAAACCGCTTGTCGTTGATTGGAACTTTCCTGTTGTAGAGAAGAAATTTTAAAGCTTTAACTAATGTCGGGTGAAGAGGAGAAGCTTACCACTTTTTAATTGACAAAAGTGTATTCAGTATATTTTGTTTTCTGTTTTTTAGTCCTTGAGATGTCTACATGAAGTGCTCTACATGTTACCTATTAGGCGGCATTTAACAAAACTGATATATTGTGTATCCATCCGTCGTCATGTAAATCCGTCAAATTTTCTCCGTCACTTATCTGTAGTCGATACTTTTCTATCTAAAGTCTGTCCTCTCTCCTCCTAATGCTTTGTGTCACAGGCACTCATAAAGCGGACCTTGGTGTGAGCAGTTGCCTCCAGCAGGGCTTCCATCAAAATATTATTCTGATTTGTAAATATTTCTCCGATTTGGAAGTCAAGGGCTAAAGGCACGAAGGACCCCCCGTCCCCACCCCTGGTATAACATTTAAAAAAGGACAACAGACAATGAGCATCATGAATAAATTCCATGGTATAAAGCCTGCATCAATTAAACCTGGTTTTTGAAACAATTGCTATCACTTATCAAGGCTGCAATGCAATCAAGAACAAAGGGTTATCAAGTATGTGCATATGTACCAGGAAATTCATCACCAATTCGCAAACCCTGTAAACCACATAACAGGACATGAAAAGAATTGGAAAGAGTAATAAAGTGTCACTGAGATTACAACAGGATTTGAACCTTTCTCCTCAGGTTACACTGGATTTATATTTAGTGACGTAGCCCACTGCGACACCTAGCTTTCATTGTAAGTGTACAGAATCATTTCTTTATTCATAACCACAACATTAAAAAGCCAAAGATTTCCTAAAGTTGTGAGTGATCCCTACATCGTCATGCACCCCATGATATACAGACTACTTTGCCACGAGTCGGTGTTTCTAAGTGATGGTATCATAAGTCAGAAAGAGGAACTTTCTATTTAACTGAAATTTTTGGTCGCTATAAAAACAAGGCAAAAGTTCATGGTGGCTTTCTAGTCTATTGCATAAATGTTATAAATTATAGATCAGTGAAGACCTTTTCTAGTCGAAAGAGAGTGTTTGCCGTTTTACTTAGCCCATGTGAGAACGCCTCTGCGTGAATGACTCGCTTAATGATCTAGCAATGAGAAGAAACTGTGTATACTACACAGTTCAACCTCAAAAATCCAAGTTTCTATTACGTGAAAGTCTTACTATTCAGTGGAAACGCTTCCAGACCAAGAGCTCGTTATTCCAGGTTGTAATCTTTCAATGACCTTCCTATCAGAACCGAGTGGGAATAGGGATCTCATTATTGGGCTACAATGATACAGAAGTCTTGTTGTGCACATCAATTGTCTGGGAAGGACCAAATTTACCTTTACAAAGATTCTGCTATTGAGAAAAAATTGTGATGCAGTACGGATTTATTAGAGCATCACCCAAAACCTGACGGTTGTGCCATTAGAACAAACTCTTCGTAAGCCTAGGTTTCCACAAAAGATGTATTGCGAAAAAAAAATTTTTTGAGCAGGGGGCTACTCTAAGTATGTATGCAATATTGTTTGTTTGAGTAGATTTAAGAGAAATAGAAATTCTGTACCTAACTGGACTCAAACCCGTGACTCATGCATATTCATCGTGCGTTCTTTCAACTTTCCCTACACTGGTTGCATCATCCTAATTGTTCTCATGTTTCAACATTCGATTCGAGTTCCACGAACTGGGTAAATGACGTCAGAATCCCTCACATCCTAGGCGAAAAGAAGCGAAGCAGATCAGGGTTGTTTGACTTCCTTTCGCTGCTTTTCGTTGGCCTTTGCCTAACTTACAGAGGGAACTTTACGGATTACTTTTAAAATTGCATATTTAATGAAAAAAATCTAACTCGCTTCCGATTCCTTTCGCTAGTCTTTGTAGTTATTAGCAGACTCCGCATTTGGAATCATACTAAATCTTTTGCAGTGAATAATACGATAGATCTCCGCGCAAAGAGAAAAAATATATGAAGTTAATCACACCATCACTAAGCCAACTTATTTTTTATATTAGAATTTTGCATCGACAATTTTTTTACCTTTCTTTACTTTTCATAATAATTCCATTCGATCAGCGTTATATCAAATAACGGAAAAACTCGAAACTATCACATCAAGTATACAGCTGCACAATAGGCCTAAGCAATCAACCCAGTTGACATAGTGGCCACATGCTCCCGTAACAGTCCACGTACCAAATTTGGCTCAGGAAGTAACTCCTCTAATCAATACCTCTTATTCCTTGTTCACCTTTCACAAAATGATCTCTTCATTTGAATGAGATTTAATGACATTCCAAACCCTAATCCTAACTCAATCAGAAACCAGCATGGTTGAGCCAAAATATATACGTACATCATTGTGATAAAATATCCATCAGTGCTCGTGTGTTACATGAGGCCATAAGTAGATGCCTGTCTTGTCCAAAAGAGCCGTAAATTGACTAGATGACAGATTACGAGGCTGGCGTTAAAATGGGTTAAATTACTCAGGGTTACTAAGGATTTTCGAGGCAATTGGGTATCACTGTACACATCTTACCTCAACGCTTTCACCATTTTACATAAAAGTAGCTTTAAAATCTCGCTAGATGGGGTGTTACACCACCAACCCCACACGCTCCCAAGGCAGTAATAATTTTGTCGAGTTTGATGATAAATCAGACCCACATATCTCTAAAAACTCTGGATGGAGGATCTTCCGTCTCAAAGAGAGGTCAGTCGTTGGACGTCATTTTAGTCCCCATCTTTAACTTTTGGCGACTAGTATGCGCGACCACACGCAGTTGGAAACAATATGATTGCTCGATCCAGTCCTTTTTAGATGTCAGAGATCAGATCCCATCAATTACCTGTTTAGCACCTCCAAAGCACCTCGTTCTGGTTAAGGGTGTGTTTTGTGCCCCAATGCTTCGTGCATCATGCCTTAAACATTGGTTTACAGATTACTGTGAACAAAAATCACTGGTCAAAAATAAAACCTATCAAACAAGTGCTCATTTTCTTTTGTTGGACATATATATCCATAACGCTGAATTTGGCCTCCCGAAATCAGTTTTAAAAGGTCGGTAGCACTATCCAATACAGGAAATTGTCAGCCTTAGTCACGTCCAAGAAAGGAGGAGAAAAGTGTATTCTCTCAAGACAAAACATTGCAACAGTGAAATTAGGATTCCAACTCACAGCCCTTTCATCATTGCAAAGAGAGAATGTGACAAAATGTGACAGATTTGAAAAGTCGAAATAGAAAATATTTCATCATTATGACCCGGTTTCTCTGGCACCTTTTCACATCTTATTCTGTAATTATGAGTTAAGAAACCCGACAGGAGCGCGAAATGATATAGCCATAAGGTCATGAGTCCGACTCCTTCACCACTCGGCCAATGTGATGAAAGTAATAGAGGGTTTCTATCTTTACAGGAAATAGTTTAAATGTATGAATATAAAAGGAATTGAACCTTTTTTATTGCTTCCAATTGTCATAGTAGCAGAATTATCTAACAAAATCAAATGCAAAGCCCATTGACTTTCTTTTCGTTGACGCTTGGAAGTGAACTCTAATTTAAGCAGCCCTCTAAAATTCTTTCACAACTACAGTAGTTTCAGCCGGAATAGAATTAGAATTCTTTAACATACTTCTGATTCTGGGTGTGCCGTATATGGTTATTATCCATGTAGTTTGGTAGCGAGTTTTCATTAAACAGTCTGACATCTTCTTATAGGCCGACCAAGAAACTGGTTCTCACGAAAAACTGTTTTGGTTGTCGACAAAATGGGAATGATATTTTAGCAAGTGTCTTCCACCTCAAAGTGGTCGACGCTATCCTATCACGCGCTTCGCTACCAATCTATGTAGGTAGAGGGAATTTGTTCGCTACTCGTTTATTTCAATACCCTTTCTCTCCCTTTCCACGCAAGTTTTGTTATGGGTATTATGTGCCCTTTCCTCTTTTCTATATAGGTGAAGTTGTCCTTTGTCGTGTATATATTACACGGGTACTCGCATACGTTTCTTAAATTCTCTCATGAACTTGCAACGTATACACTCTTGACTGTAGAAAATTGATTCATTGCCGTATGTAGCTCCAATGAGGAGCGGCACAAAAAAGCTTTCAGCTACATATGCATCCGTTATTTGTTTCCTTTTGAAAATTTTCTACCACTGAAAAATCTATTCAAGAAGTATTGTTGTTCTTGCCTGTCTCTATACCAAACTTAACATTCAAATTACGTAATATTTTCAGGTTAATCCTCTTACTGAAGAAAAGTTCAAGATTCTCCCACTTCTTAATGCATCGTTTGACGTATCCGTTGTTTGCTGTGCTCAGATCCTTTACCTAAATAAATTTAAGAAGTACATTTAAGATCAGATATCGATTTTATCACAACAAAAATGGAAGCACTTCCCACGCAAACACCGTAGCCTAGTTTGCTGGCCACGAATCTACCCTTTTATGTAACCGTAACTAAGAAGCCGATTTAGATGATAAACTGCATGGCTTAGGCATCTTTAAGTAGTTGAAAGTGGGAGCACAAATCAGCAACGAAAAGCATGAGATCTAATTTCACCTTTTCTACAAGCAATTGCATACTTTCTTGCTTGCCAGCGGAAGTTTCCAGAATTAACAGTGTAAGCTGGAAGAGCCAACGAAGTCTCCGAGGATTCGTGAGACAGGTTCGATTGGCCTTTAAACAATAAAAAAGAAAAGGAGAGGTGAAATCGGTACAAGATAATTCTAGGTATTCGTCATAAATACGCATATGATCCACGCCAACTAACATGGTCTGCACGCAGGCTAAAACTAAGAGAGGTCTCGGTTTTGTACAACATCAACAGCAAGGATCGTCAGTCAAAGCTCCTACATTAAGAACAAATTTTAACATAATAGTAGTTTCCAAGTCTTTCTCTCCAACTAAAGTGTTAATGGAATGGTCTCTGGATAAATCCGGCTCCTAACAGCACAATATTATAGCACACAATAATGATAAAACATTAACTAACGAGTCATTACTCGTACAGTCCTTATCTGAAACTAGAATCTCAGTTGGAAGAGGAATATCAATCCAAAATTCAAGAACACCACAGTCTCGATATTCTTACATTGGTGATGGACAGATAAACTGATATTTCTGTTTCTACTCCAATTCAGACACAATGTTAAGCAAGCTGATCGGGAAGAAGACTAAGTTCTAGTTGGGCGTCAACAGACACGTGACGTGACGTCAACTGACATGCTGTTTAAGTCAAGTTAGCCTGAGGAGTTTAGTAGAATTGTGGATTTAAAGAAAGGAGTACAGAGTGTGGACGACTTGGTTAGAAGTCGAATTGTTATATCTTTCTTACTTATTAGTGTTAATAAAATATTCGATCAGAGGAAACTCCATCTATTTGTTGAGTTTAGTTAGCAGCAGTTTCAACTTACAAATCACAGGCATTGTGACCCTAGTATTGCTATGTAGTTCTGTACAATATACTAAGCTATCAATGTTGATAAAATAAAAGTCTTCTCCACTAGGCTCTAATATTAACAGTATCTTGAAGCTTCCCAAGCAACAAACAAGTTCCAGCAAGAGTAAATGAGTATTGGAAACTGGTCGATAACTCGGAGTAGCACAATACTGTTTTTGCATATTTTACTGCCAATGTAGTAAAGGATGTTAGATGTAAAATTATACAGACATCTTTTCCAAGATGTCATGTCCTTCCAGAACCTTGACATTCTGACACACGCAAATGCAAACCCACCATTTCAACTTTGACAACGTCATAGCGAGGTGAGACGAAATCGATCAGGATAAGACTGTATTGAGTGATAGTCAGAGGCACATCTACTCGTATTTGTAACGAGTAACACAGCATTAACACTGGAATTGAGAAACAATGGTTGTGCTGGAAAACGTATTGTGAACCGGTTAATTTTGAGCGAAATCGAAAGTACGCTGTCTGGTCTACTGAATCTAAGGAGGTCTTGGCTTCATCGCGATAATCAACTCTAGTTTAAGGCTTGACTTATACAATACTGAATTGCTTCCATATTGGATTAGTTTCTAGCCACTCCGATCGCTGCAAACCGAGGTGCACCGAACATGTACTGGATTAAGTCGCCACCCAACCTGTTATCATAATTGCAGTGACGCACTTAAAACACTGATTTTAAAAATGACTGGATCGAGCTTCCCATCATTTCCAACAGCGAAAAAATGTTCCACGAGCACTGGTCCCCATTAGCTAAAATAGAGCAGGAATGTTACGTAACATTGTTTATAAGCTTTGTTTAAAGGGGACTGAAATAGCGTCCAGCGACTGACCTTACTTTAAGATGGAAGATGCTCGATCCAGTGATTTTAGAGATCAGTGACTCAAAATCACGGCGGACAACGGCTACGGGAAGGTATCGTATTCCCTTAATTTTACCTCGACTGCGGAGTCAGATCTTACTGCATATTCAGAGTCAAAGGATATTGGAGCGCCTCGTTGTCCTATAAGAGAACCACCTCTCCACAATGAAATGTAGTAATACAGTATCAGACAGTTTTTGATACTAATTAGGTTTTTTCAGTTACACGATGCCGGGCAGGTATTGATACCAGAGAGACTTTTCCGTCCCACGATACCACGTCGCTTTTGATATCAGATAGGCCTTCCTGTGACATGACAATATACAGCTATTGATACCACAAAGACCTTTCGGTTACATGACAATGGATAGCCTTATTAATACCAGATAAACCTTTCGGTAAGACTACTGAATACCTTTTGATAGGAGATGGTCTGTCAGTTACACGATTCCGGGTAGCTTTTGTTATCGGACAACCAATAAATTTTGTACCATCTCTCCTGCTATAGACTAAGTTTGTGTAGTACTAGATAGGTTTTGGCACCGGTTAGATACGGAGTTATATTCTACACTAATTGACAGTGTACATATGTTGCTACTGTTATATCTTCTTCTATAGAGGATTGGAAGGAAAATGTATGCGGTGATAATAACAGTTCACGACATCTCGTTCTGAAAGAAACAAATCGGAGCAGAAAAGCATACTAGATAGACTTTAGAGGTGAAGTTACATGGCACCCACAAGTGTCTCTGATATGTTTTGATACTACTTTGACAAAAGGAGCAACTTTTCCACCACGTGTGTACCGAGTAGTTTTAAGGGTCTTGTAACGGAAAAGTTTATCTGGTATCAAATAATATCTGGTAAAAGATCTACCCAGTATCGTGCAACATAGGCCTTGGGTACAAAATTTGCTCCTCTAGCATTAATAGCTATTTTTACGAATTGTATCCGATGTCTTACATCTGAAGCCTGAGACCCAAGTCGATAAGAATTTAAATGAATTCAATGCGAGCAAAAGTGCGTGTCTGAAGTCTTAAATGTGTCAAAAAGCAGTTTGAGTCAAAGTTTTACTTACAACATGTGAGGAAAAATTATCAGGCTTATAATTTTATGGTCTGTTTCACTTCATTCATCGTAAGACAAACTCACACACTACAGGATTTATAAAAGGGTTCTTATGGCATCTACAAAATTATGATTTCTTTCCGGATTTCTTTCCATGGAACTGGAGGTGAAGCCGGTTATGGTTAATAGCGCCGTACTGTACCGTGATTTCAGAGCATGCAATTGAAATCTCCAACCCCTAAGGTTCCTGTGCAGCCTTTCATTAGTGTTGAATATAGGGTAATGCTCTTGGTAAGCAATGGTGTCTTTACATGAAATGCGTAATAAAACTGTGCTGATTATCCCTGTTCCTGTTTACAACTTAACTGTATAGTTCTAGTGTAAAGTATATTATAGTATACTATATAGGTCATCCAAGAGTAATCCAAATGCCACAGAACCTCAGTTTCATGTCGACTATTAGGTGTGGCATCCTAAAAGAGGGTGTGTAAAGAAAGGCTTTTCAGAATGATGACCTCTTTCAAGTGTTCCATTATCAGCACTGGTAGCGGTTCTGGTCATGTCAGCTGACCTTGGAATGCCATTGAAAGCCATCAAATCTGCACGAAACAATTCCGGGCAAATGTTTATGTAGTTCTGAAGGACATCACACAGGGACATTTTTGCTATTTTTCGCAAATCCAAGCAAAATTTGGCAAATAGTGCTGATTAAACATGCTAACTGCAATATAAATTTTATTGATACCAATGTAATGGGCAACCAAGAAAAAGTCATCGCACTGGAGAGGACAGAAAGATTGTTGTCCTTCAATTGGGCATAAATTGATTCTCTGATCGTTTGAAAGACAACTGAGATTACATCACGTTCTAGATAAGCAAATATTTATTTCGTGTTTAGCTTCTCTAATTGAAAAGATGCATATATAGAAACAAGTATGCAGTGCATTCCAAGCTTTAATGGATTCTCCCGTCGATACCAACGTATGAGAGCTCAACTGTTCGATCAGCTGAGCTACATACTCTGTGAATAGGAGTGAAAGTGGCTGAGTAGACCACAGTCACTTGTACCCTTGACGCGTTCTTCAAGCATGTTCATGGTAACACATGTATGACAAGGCTGGGCTATTCAAACACAGGTACAACCCATCCGATAAGCTCTTTGAGCTTCCGTATCTCCAATTTCCCTCACATGGATTTGGTGGGCCTCGTGATTATGGTAAAGACAAGTAGTCAAAGCTTCCCAGCGCTGGAATCGAACCCCGTTCGGTGGCTTTCAAAGCAAGCTTTTAGACCACACGACCACTAGTATCCAAGCTTGAATAGATACTAGATAAACAGTATGTCACCATCAGGACTCAAGCCCGTGACCCATCCATCCGCGCGTGCGCTCTACAACTGAGCTAGGTGGGACCACATATTTCTCTAGTCGGGACACTAGCTTTCAATGACAGCGACATCCAGCTCTAAGTAATTTTGGAGACAGTCTCTCTGTTACATGTGATTTAACAATAGAAGGATTGCCATTTATCCCACCATGCTGTCCAAGAGTTCATTAAAAACTGGAAAGTATCATTTTCAACTTATCACTTCAAATCCTCTCTTCTGGGAATCACTTTACGATGTCTTCTCTAAAAAAACAGAAACCTACCTGAGAGTTGTGAGATGAATCAACAATACAAAACCGTTAATACTCGATGATTTTTTAACGAAACGCTTTGCTAGCTTTTAACCTTTTATTTTTCGCTCCAACTTTTTAGCGTCACGATAAGCATTAGTTAGTTTGGTGGAAGTAATAGGGGATGAGTGGTTACAACATAAACAGCAGACATTACACAGGGAATAGTCCCACTAGTGGTAAATAAGAGAGAAGTTATGTGTTGCCTACGTTAGAAAATTGTTACACTCGTTTTGTCAAATGCTCAGCAAACTGGTAATGCTATCCTCTTTACTGGATCTTTCTTACTAGAGGAAGTAGGTAGAACTCGTTATGAATATATTTAGGGTAAAAAGTAGAAAATATCTGTTTATTTACGAATGGTTCTTTGGACGTCTAGGCAAATAAGAAGTGCTATCTCATACATCATCGTACGAGACGCAGATGCTACTGCAAAGCTTAGCATTATGGACGCATGTTAGAGCAATGGAGCTGCCAGGAGGACTGTCTCTTAAAATTGTACTTAATTTTCTTACATTGAAATTTTCACGCTTTGTAGTAATATTGCGTGAGTGTACTGTATTCAAATAAATGCTTTATAAATAGCTACCTTTTCCACACTGTCGATCTAAACCGTCGATCTAAATATCAGACAACCTAAATTTTAGTTCGTCGCTTTAGATATCAGTGTGGAAACGTTTCTACACTGACGAACTAAATTTCATCGACCTAAAGTCACTTGACTTGTCTCTTAGGTCGTGCACCGTATCCACACTGACAATTTAAACAGACGACCTAAATATTTAGTTCGTCTGATTTAGGTCGACAGTGTGGAAAGGGCTAGTTTTGCTCGACCCCAAAAGTTGATGTGCGAATTTTTTTAAAGGAAGTAACAAATTGACATATCCCGCTTAGCGGCAATCACAGTGACATTTTCCACAGTCTCTAAATCTTTGCGCTGGATCTCAAGTTCGTATCTCCGCTTATTTTACTGGAAAGAAAGTCATTTATGCTCAAATCTACTCTTTTGTTTGTCTTACGAGAGTCTCGATGTTTGAAGCTCTCTCTTTAGGTGTCTTCTCCGGTCCGGAGGTGGACTGTCATGCTGCAGTAGCCAATTCGGTTCCAAATTCTTCTCTTGCACCCCACCAACTAAATTTTTAACCAGTATTTTATGTTGTGACTCCACTGTGTCCTCGGCCTTCTTCGTCCTCTCTTTCCGTGTGCCATTCCCTCTAACAGGTCCTTTTGCAAGCTGTTATGTCTCGTCACATGGCTGAAATAACTCAATTTTTGTTTCTGGATTGTCAAGACGAATTCCTTTAGTATGGCAGCTAAAGCCAGAACGTTCTCGTTGGACATTAGTTCTGTACAGCTGATTCTTAACATTCTACGAATTGCCCACATCTCGAATGCCTCGAGCCGTTTTGTGCTGGATAGGCTTACTGTCCATGCCTTTAAAGCGAGTAGGATCGAATAGGACTCCTGAAAACTAAAACGTTGCACCGTGAAGCATACCCTAAATATCATATCATATGCTACTATTGTCTACAAGTTACTGGAAGATAGTACAGAACACCATGTCTACATTTAGCACTGTTCGTATTTAGCAGGTCCTTGTTTTTACAGAATGTCCAACCATAATCGTTTACAAGTTTCAGTCATATACTATAATCTAGCTCACTTATTCATGATGCTGGGTGTCTCAGTATATCTCAAGGTCCATCTACAATTGTAGGGATCCATTAAATCTAGCAATCCGTAAGCGAAGGAATTCGAAGATCACCTTGGATAAAAGCAAAATAAAAGTAGTACAGTTGGAGTAACTATTGCAACTATGGATGGAAAGTCATCGGAGCCGAGAAGCAAATAAAACAGGAATAAACGTTGAATGTAAGAAACAAGAAAGAAACATTAGGAAATTGGAGACTAAATTCACTCCAGGTAGCAAAATGAGTTTTCACTTGCATGTTGCGCTTAGGTGTAATTAGTCCTTGAAGTTCATCTGCGTACTCATGATGACATTGCTGATAGTAAGATAGTAAGATAGTAAGTTTAATATGATTAAGATATGCACGGGCGCGAAAATGGTTGGGAAGTAAAAACTAAGTTACTGCAATGTACAGTAAGCATTCAATTTCAGACGTGCTAAAGTATGTGAGAGTAGTGAGATAATTCTTCTTGGATCGCACTGTAGTGCTGACACAATTTTGTAGCTGCTTTCTTCAGTTGATAAATCAGCTACAAGGACAAAGACCCAGAGTTCTCAGATTTGAAGCCTCTCATTGAGAATGGATCCATTTATGAACATTATTTTAAATACGAGGTCATTGCCTATTTCTGGTACCACAATCAGAATCTACGCGATCAACAGTTGCTTAAGCTCCGCTGTACCTGAATAAGCACACGCTCATGTTGTTACCTGCTTTCCCGAGCCACTCGCCATTTTCAAACTCACGAAGTAGAAACGGAAAGCATAGGGGAGGGAATCATGTCTGCAAGCAAACTCCTTGACCAATGATTTTTAAGTAAACTAAATAACAGTGAATGCGCAGAGGGGTGTACATACGTGTGTTTCAAAACATCGTTTCAGGCTCTTGGCCCTGAGGATTTTCAGGCTAGCCATCAGGTTACATAACCCAATTTTGTGTAGACGATAGGAGTTTATACTTAGTACTGGAATACTTGAATACATTTTGGTGGTCTTTTCTCTTAAAATTGTAGCATGGAATCGTCAAATATTGACGGCTATGTATTCATCAAGATTTTTATATTACGAGAATACATCCTTTGTATGTATACTTTAAGAAAGCAGTGTACTTGCTATCATCATTTTCGCTTTAGGTCCTGAATATAACACATATGTTCAAGATATGAGTACGCTGCTGTCAGCCCCTTGTATTACGAGAGACCTCTTTAAGTTTTATTTGACTGGTCTTTCATTAGTGAATTTACAACTGATTCCCGAGAACCTGTCATTTCGTTGGTTGATCATCATGTTAGGCTGCTTAATCTCCTATTCCTGACTTCTTAGATTTTCCTGTCCAATGCATGCCAAATAAAATATTCTCTGTGATCAATGCAGACGGGGAACAACTTTGAGTATAAACCTCTTATAAGCAATGGATGATCTTTCTTCATATCATCAAGCAAACAGCTTTCTTGTTGAGCGGAAGAACAGGTTTTCTTGGGTATCATATAATATCCGACTTAATAAATAAAAGTTTTGAGTAATTGGAAGATTTTAGTTATCCGCTCATGGTCATTTACGCTGTACCAGCTGCTCGATGTCTTAGTAATCGGTGTCTTGCCAGCTCCATATACTGGCAAGGCTTTAGAAATGAGGAGCCTCATCCTTTCCTGATTAGATATCTGTTTCCCCTAGCAACCAACTAAAAGCTTAAGCAAGAGCTTACTACATCGTTGAAAGTAAGGAACGGTTATCAATTGTGCCACTACGTCTTCTAGGCTTCATCTTAACTTAATTTCATCGAATATGGTCAAATAATAAGACAAAATGAAATCATAATCATATTTGGTAATTTTCGCCATAATAGTTGTCTTCTGAGAGAACTTTAAAACGTTTGCCAGCATAAAATTTGACTACAAGCATTCAGTAGAGTGCGAGATGCGTCGTAGATGGCGATTGGAACTCGAGGGAACAGCAGGCAGATTGAATGAGATCATATTGGGTTCTAGTTTAAAACTATCTATTCTTATTAGTACTTGATACACTTTTCATTAAAATCTGTAGCTTAGATTGTTATGCCTTTGACAATGACACCAAAACGCATGCAATGCACTGTGGGTACCTATTTTGCTCAATATCATGCTGAATACTTTAATTTCGAATGAAATGTAGTAGTGTCTATTTCAGGCGGAACTGTAGGAGTTTCAATACGAACCGTACACATTTTCCTAAACAGTTTTGCCAGACACTGGCAACAGCAATCTTCTGTGGAGTAATGGTAGAACACACTCCCAGAGAATTGATAAGGAACACTAACAACGATTATTACTGGTTATTGCTTGCTGCAAGGGAGCCTTTTTCCGAAACGTGTGTGGTATGGGACAAGTGCACTAAATTTGCGACTTGATAGGTTTCCGTACTGAAACGTTGAAGATAGGTACCAGATAGGTTTCCGTACTAAATTTGCGACCAGATAGGTTTCCGTATTGAAACGTTGAAGAGAACTCATTACACTGGTACACCTCAGAGAGAGCCACACCATATAGACATTGAAGTGTAATACTGGACTTCTCGTCAATTCTTGTTGTACGCGCTGCCCGCAACAGACGATGCAAGTCTTCTAAACTATTGATAATTTTTCGGTTTTATTAATCAGAGCCGCAGTAACGATTTTCAGATGGTGAGAGTGTGTTGGGAAGCGGGGTGGGGTGAAGTGGGGCAAACCATTGTGTAAATGAATAAAAATATGTTCCGTGGATTCATACGTAGCAGCACTTTGGCAAACAAAAAAGATGCGGGCAAGTGCCCCTTAGCCTCTCTTCTGATACGATACCCTGTATAGTACTAAATTTCGTCATAGGAACAGCAGTGGTCGCCGCCGTCACTATTGCTTGTAAGGAAAACCGAAAGAGAAAGAATGAGTCAAACCATAACCTTATAGAGAGTCACAATCATGTATCACTTTTATGCAAAGTAGGAAAATCGTCATAAATGATATTATAACTTTGTAAAGATGGGCCTATCATCCTTTTGCCATGTTTTAACCAAACATCCAAGATGAGGGTACCTTCGGAGGCATTGCCACCCGACGGTCAGGTATGTGGGTACATTTCCACCTTGAGAAAAATCGCGAGCGAGTATTTTATCAATGCCAGTGTCATTGCATAGGATTACTAGGTCGGTTCAAACTTCATGCCAGTTTCTTTACCGCTTAATACCATTCATGATCTTGTTGAGGCAGAACAAGACTGCAGATAAAAAATTTTTAGGAGGCAAACACTCTAGGCCTCCGATTGGTGCGCCGTGGAATTCAAATCCCAGTTACATTTCTCTGGTGACAGACCTGTAGCTGTTAGCGTATTGCAGGGAGTTGGGGAGGATGTATTTTGTAATAACCTCTATTACGCAAGAGGCGACTGACAGACAAAACACCTGTAATCGAGCATAGAACCGATTTAAAATGGATTATTAGAAGTGTAACAATCGGACACCGACTTTGAACCGAATAATCACTTGGACTTTTCCTCGGGAGGGTAATACACCTATAAACCTAGCCGTTAGGGAGTAATGCCCCCGTGCCCACCACCTACGGGCCTGTCTTGTGATTGTTTAGAACTGATTTGCAATTATTTAAATGCCTACTTCATTATAAAACTAGGCCTTGCATATTACGTTCACTGCTTGTACTGCATGTTTATACCCTCGAAGGACGAAAAGTGGATTTGGAGTAAAAGAATTTACAGTTTGACTTCCGCTTAGCAGGATGATAGGCTTTTCAACAAATTTCTTGGGTGCAATAAACAAACGACAGTCTGACATACGTTCATAAGGAATACTCATGGTTTCTAGCAGGTATGGTAATATAAATAAATATAGTAGGATTCTCGAACAAATTCCCAAAATATTGAATAGTTGCCCACCAAATTAGCTTTGGGTAGTGGATCATAGGATAGTTTGTAGAAGCACCTGGCTTTGTGACGATTTAGTGTTACGATGTGGAGTTAAAAATGTTCTCCTGGATCCAGCCTACTCAGTTAACTAGACCGTTTTAGATCAGGTCAGGTCATTCCCTTAGCCGCTGGCCGTTGGGGCACTTTGACGACATCACCCACCTACGCCACTTGTCCCGGTCCATTGCCTCCCTTGCGCACTCCGTTACACTCCTCCCTGTCCAATCTGCTATATCATCAGTCCATATCCTCCTAGGCCGTCCCCTTCCTCGTCCTCCAGCCACCATACCATGCATAACCACATTTGCTAGGGTCCCTTTTCTCCTTGTTGTATGTCCGAACCATTGTAGTTTCCTTCTACGTGCCACTTCAAGCAAAGGTTCGAAATGTCCTACGACATTCCTTACGCGATGGTTCACTTCATCATTGGTTATTCTCTGCGTCCATGTTATGCCTAGTATTCGCCTGTAACACCTCATCTCAAAGGCTGATATTCTTTTCTCCATCCTCTTATTATGTGTCCATGCTTCACATCCGTAAAGAGCAATGGACGTTATAAGTGTCCGGAGTAGCTTTATTTTTGTGGTAGCTGAGATGTTCTTTGAGTGCAAGATCTTGTTTATCTTTGTCAGGTGGTTGGTTGCTACGGCTAGTCTTTTTTTGATTTCCGTTTCAGAGGTCATCTCCTCATTGCATGATACGTTGATGATATCTTTTTAAGATCAACTACTAGTTTACATCAAGAAATCAGATTGAAGTATATATAACTTTTATGAGGTAACAGTAGATGGAGATGTTATCGATGCAGCCTTAGTTTGCCGATTCTAAGAATTGGAATTTAAATTGCATTAGTACGCGTAATGAAGTTGTGATTAAAGGTAATACAAAGCTACAGGCTCAGGTGCCTCGATCCAAGGGCCTACATGGACATAGTATATTTGGGGTTATTGCTGTATTACATAACCCTAATTTTATTAGTGTTGAAGGATCTTATCCCTCCCCATTAGGCCACTGCCTCTTGATTATTATATAACCATTAAGGACCAATCCTTATCCCCATTGCTTACAAAAGGGAATGTAAGCAAAGGAGCCATAGCGATCTTAATTAGCAGGCTTATTCACCACAGAGGTGGCTCTGAAGCTCGGGGCCTATTGATTCCAAATCATTTCTTAAAATTTGACACGTTTGGAACCCTGTGGTCTTACGCATGTCTATGATTCATAAACTTGATCGATTAACCCTTGATAACAAACAAACACCAGTTTGAGCTCATGAGTTTTCTTCAATATGAGCCAGGGATTTTTGAGATAAAATGGGAATTTGTGGCAGAGTTGCTCCAATAAGTATTAAGCAGTTGGCAGTGCTACATATCCTTAACTTGCCTTGAAAATGTGTCCCAACTACATTTGATAAGGATCAGGTAACCAAAAATAGTATCTAATGATAGTTTGATCT
>JAAAKL020007481.1:0-16844 GCA_010016065.2 Carybdea cf. marsupialis auct. non (Linnaeus, 1758) | reverse complement strand
AAGACCCTTAAACAAGCAATAACAACTATCGAGAATATCACGGAACATAGGTGGTTTTAGCCATCCCCTGGAATAATGATTATACGCTTTGGATGTCTTGTAGTCATTGAGGTCCTCGCTTGCTAACTCACTTGGGTTGAACGACAGGAAATTGAAAATCTCCGGATACTCGATGCTAGGCCAGAATGCAAGTCCTTCTTCCTCGTTTAACCAGCCACTTTCAAGCATATAAGGGTCTGGGATGGTGGTATCGCCAACTACTAGTTTCAATTGATACTCACTTAAAATTTCCTTCTGGGCTTCTTCAACTGTTCGTATCACCGGCATGTTGTTCTCGTAAGCCACGAACGCTCTTGCTATGAGTTCTTCCTTTCGTCCAGTGCATCTCAAACCACGACTGCGAAGAAAAGTCTTTAATTCCTCTACCTTCATACCACAAAGTTTGCTGTACTCCATTTTTGAAGATATAGAATTGCGACAGAGTACCGTAATAAAGTAGTGTAACGATGCGAGCGGCGAAGAAATATTTTTTGTTTACAACGTGCTTCGAGCGGGAAGTTTCACCCTCAATGTCTTGCCCAGGCCCCATTTTCTTGTGCGCGGTCCTTATGTCGAATTGGTGTATTGAACTTCCCTGTTCTTTATGACGTCAGATTTGTTCCTTATGTCGTCAAAAATTGCCTCATTCTGGAAAAAATTCGTTGAAGAATCACGTATAACTACGGAAAATTGTACGTGAGAGCAAAATGAGCATGGCAGTTCGATGCCTTGAAACAAAATGAACAAAGTATCAAAAAATTCTGACCACTGGAGGTACACTATAAGAATTAAAATATTATGACGGATTGTAAGAAGCGTAACTATAAATATTGAAATTGTGTAAAGAAGTAGATGTTTCAGACACGTTCTAGACCACGTGCTAGTAGTTCGGAATGGGAATTGTTTCGTCGTTAATGTCACTAAAGTTTAGTTATCATGGGATACAACAGTAAAAGGTCGACATGGTTAGGGAGACTCTGATGAAGACGGCAAGAGGGGTGTTTTTATCAATTGGAAGGCAAAATGCAAGGCCTTAGCTACATTCTTGCATGTGTGTTAAGACACTTGTGCCTGCAACTGACCATCGGGGACATGGACGGGGTTGAAGGAAGCGAGTTAGATTGGTTGGAGGCTTTGCTTCTAGTTGGTTTGTTAGTATTTGGAAAGTCCCAAGGTAAAAATGTGATTGAACGTACCAAATCCCAAGGTAGCAGAGAAAGAAGAAGATAACACAAGGTTGTTGGTTATTTAGATCACTCCAGGAAGCGGACAAAGAATAACATGGATGTGGATATAGTGTCAATTGACTGGGTAACGTATAATTGCACATACGAGTCTCTAGCAGCTATTCTGATCAATACATGATAATGAAAGTAATTCATGAGCGAAGCTATAGTAAATTTGCAGAGGGTTTATCCTTAAAAACATGTCTGCTTTTTATATGATTGTAAATCATGGCATACCACTTGAATCAGCAGTGTTGGTTTCTGTTTTTGAGAGGACGCCTTTATTTTGATAAACCTTGTTTAGAACTGAGGGCTTGAAAAATGGACAGGAGTGGATATAGTATAGAATCAGGTGGGGGTGGATGGCTGAATACTTGTTGTGTTCATGGATAAGCTGCAAGAGCCAAAGAAAGACAAAAATGAGAAAGGTAGGTGGTTAAGTCAAAGAGGGATGAGCTACAACAGAGAGAAGGGACGACGTTTAGCGGCTAGTGGTATTAGAGAAAGGACAATATGTGCAAGTAGTTAGGATGTTGGATGCTATTCAAGTTCATTGCACGGCAACACTCTTAGTGCTGAACTATTATAGCGCTGTGGTTTTTCATAATTGAAACATCTTGCACAAGAGGGGGCACTTGGGGGATTATTGGGGGCAGGGGCGCAGACGAGGTGCGGAGGCAAATCTTGATTTGAAAAGAAGAGCGTGGCAACTGATTCAAACAACCAAGGACGAATTCTCAAATATCTGCGAATGTTGTATGTGGAATTAAATGCTGTTACGGGCATCGGTGTGACTTTACTAGCCACCTAAGGCAATCTTTCTATGGGCAATAAACCACTTTTTACACTTTTGAAGAAAATTTTAGGGGGCGAAGGGGTCTGATCTCACAAATTTCTTCACAAAATTGTCTTTGATACAAAAACATTGCTGCAGTAGTAACCTACTAAAACATATGCATAGTAATCAGACCGCAGCAATTTCCCCTTGCCCAATGACCGACAAAACGTGGCTACCTCAACAATCAGAAGCACGAGAACGTCGTTTTGAGAACGTGCTTTCACTTTCCGATTTCCCCAAGAAGGTCCCATGATTCCTGTTCAACTTTTCGTCGAGTATGTCGTCACTGATGATGAGAGATGGTGATCTTTAGCTGCTCGTTTGACTTCTACAGGCACCTTTCTACTTTGAAGAACATTTACGGGTATCAGCTCCTTGTGAACCTACTTGGTAAGAAAGAAGGAGAAAACACACTGAGTATGGCTTTTAGGGTAAGTGTTTATCTATATGTGTATATATGTATATTATATATTCATTTATTAAAGCATTCAGAATAACTAGGAGGTGATTTGTAAATCACGTTGATTAAAGAATAATATTTGCTACAATGTTTTGCTAGATCTTTGCCACATCAATCGGTTCAATCTGAAGTTAAGTTAAAACACTTTCGCGAATAATTTTTAGGAAGTGACAGGATTGTAACCACTGCCCTCTACACACACTGGATCAAGCATCTTTTGTCTCAAAGCGACGTAAGTCGTTGAATGCCATTGAAGTCCGAACAATGTTACGTAACACTGCAGACCTTCCCTCGCTCCTTAACTTGTAGGGGCTCGATCCAGTCTTTTTTAGAGATCTGTAATTGTAACATGTTTTATTACTAACAAAAGGACCTATATCAACTTTCGATCATCTATCTTATTGAAAAGCGCTTAAGATGTAAACTGTGCGGAAAGAAAGTTTCGAAGAGGAAACGTAGTTTCAAACTTCTAGATCGTTTTATTTTCAACAGCAAGTTGCAACCCTTACATTAATGTAGATTATTGGCAAAAACGTTTTAGCTTCACTACTTACGACAGCTGTGACAAGTGCTTGCTAAAAAAAAATTTAGCAATAGGAAAGAGGTTTTCGGAGAACATACATTCGAGAACATACATTGAATTACTCTTGAAATTTTATGTTTAAAGGCAGGAGTCACAGACAGTAGATAATCACCCTTGAGAGAGGATGCTTAGCACAAAAGACAGTGTCTTTGAATAACTTTATAGCAGACACTACCCGGGTCTGACACATGACCTGCTATAACATTTCCAAGACAACAGACAACATCTTAGTAGAGTGCAAACTTGTAAGAAATGCTTGGACAGAAAGTACCTCGTGTTTTGGCCGAATTTTGGTAGCGCCCTTGGCCTTTTATCTTATAGTTTAGTTTTTAATGTCTTTTTATTACGAATTTTAGTCTTATATATTTAATCAACCCAGATATTAATTGCCAGTTTGTAGTTGGTATGAAGAAAATGCCATCTAGGTATACGCATGAGTTTGATTTTCTTAAAAAGCGTACAACTACACTTGCCGGCAAGCTTTTTAAACTTATCGTTTCTTCATCAGGTCATTCTACGTGCAATGTTTCTAGTTCTGTTTTTATAAGGTTTTTATATGTGTGTGTGTGTGTGTGTAGCGTGTGGCCGTGTGGTCTAAAAGCTTGTTTTGAAAACCACCTACCCGGGTTCGATTCCAGCGCTGGGAAGCTTTGACAACTTCTCTGTACCATAGTCACGGGGCTTACCCAGTCTATGTGAGGGAAATTTGGGAGACGGAAACTCAAGAAGCCCGTCAGATGGATTGTACCTGTGTTTGGATAGCCCAGCCTTGTCACACATGTGTCACGCTGAACATTCTTGTAGAACACGTCAAGGGTACAAGTGACTGTGGTCTACTCGGCCACTGTCATTCTAATTCACAGAGTAGGTTGCTCAGCTGATCGAACAGTTGAGCTCTCATACGTCGTATCGACGGGAGAATCTATCATATATATATATATATATATGTATATAACTATGTGTATATATGTGTGAGTGTTTGTGTGTGTTTGTACAGATGAAAGGTTGAGAAATGAAAGATCATATATGTCTTAAATATTTTTTAACAAGTGAGAATCAAATGTAGGAGCTATTTTCTCTGTGTGTTTTCTGATTACTGTGCCTATGTTTAATGAAACTCCTTTTTGGTGAGTTGATTGAACGCACGTGGTAAGACGCATATCATGTGGAATTTTCAAGTCCGTTTAAAGGTTTATACATGCTGAGTTTTCCCATCCATTTATTCCAGGCGCTGTTTTTAGAACTAAGTGATTTATAGAATGATTAGATGAAGATGTAAAGCTTCTGCGTTAAGATAATAGTAAGGCGACGATTTTTTATTCTTTGGATCAATGTGGCAGCTTCAATTTATTAATAACCAGCTGTCAAAACTTTAGTGGATGTGAACAGATGATCCTCTTAACACCTTACTGACGCGATGTCAGTTTGACATACAGTTATTCCCATTGAATTCAAACAGGAGCTTTTTTCTTTATAATAAGTACTTTATTCAATAAAACGCTCTTGATTTCTGTGATTTTTAAGTATACAGTAACATTTAAAGTTATCTTGCAATATCCAAAATAATGCTTTGAAAAAGCGATGTTGATGCTTTGAGCTTTTTGTGAAATTGGCTTGGTAAGGTATAATTGCCCACACCAGTCTCTAGCCGCTATTCTGATCAATAAATGATGATGAAAGTCATTTATGAGCGAAGCAAATTTCTAGTGGGTTTATCCTTAGCCTTATGTCTAGTTTTTATTTGATTGTAAATCGTCGCATATCACTTGAATCAGCAGTGTTGGTTTTTAGAAGACGCCTTTATTTTGATAAAACTGCTTTAGAACGTGTGTGAAAAATAGCGTCAACTTATTTTCTATTAAAATCAGGAGATACACTCGAAATTGCTTCGAATGTCCTTACGGCAACTGTTGTTGTTGTTGTTCTTGTTGGCAACCAAAGGGGCCGATGCTCAGTTTGGATGGATTTTGTGACCTTGTTTAGTTCAATCAAATGCTTCATGCGCTAATGACGTAATTCTCGTTTTCTTCGCCATCTGTCTTTGGCCTCATTTTCACTTTTGTCGCCACCGTGACTGGATACACATTTCCGTCTCCACTTACCTGTCCGTGATATTGTAGTGGGTCAGATCATCGCGAAGACTGATAGTAGAACGATGTAAACGGTCGCTAAAGTGGCTTTGCACCACTAGCCACATTACCATACAGCAAGGCGTGGGGTAGCTACCTCTCTTCCATCTAAAAAAAATAAACAAAATTTCATTTTTCTGCTTCTGAGGATTCAAAAGTTATCATTAAGGAGTTTGCCGGGAGTACGTTAAGTTGTTCTCGGGCCTTAGTTCAGTCCTTGGTGGTAAATTTACCAATTGCAGCAGGAAGCACGACTTGATGGGTTGGAAAGAAAGCTCTTTCCTTACTTTGTCACTGTGATAATAATTGGGTTTTCATGGCAACTCATAACATTAATAATTGTTTCTTTCTCAATTTAGGACCACCTGAAAGATTCGCGTCACAGCTATGATACGCACATGATAATGTTTGATTATCACAATTACTGTCGAGGTGGGAAGGAGAACCTCAAGATATTGCTTGACAAAGCGCAACCCTCGTTAGAAAATTTTCAGTTCTTTTTTGTCAAGGATGGTGATGTGATCAAGTAAGTTTGGTTTGTATTATTGGATGCCCTTCATTCGTAATGGCAGTGACAGGACAATAGAGCGTAGGGAAGTCCCTAAAATTATGAGTTTAGCGGCGTTGTTGATATCCCCAAACCATCTTTTTATTAGCTAGCCTGTTTGTCGGTTTTATTATTTACTATTTAGCGTCGTTTCTGTATTTGGCCCACCTCTCATCAGGAGCCTCTGATGGAAAGAGAGACTGCCACTAGTAGTATATTTGGGCCATTTGACCACATCACTTTGCCATAGATCTCAATTGGAAGTCATTATAACCCGTACAATGACCGAGGAAAGAAAGAAGAAGAAAGAAAGAGAGAAAGAAGAGTATTATTACGAAGTGGAAATTTGTATGAGACGCTAACTAGGTATGCAAAATTATGCGTGCAAAGACACAGAAATGTAGGTCTCTTTATGGACAATTATTATATGTCGTTCCAAAATGCCAATGGTATATACAAGATTTGGAAGGCATGGCAATAGTAGCAGAAATCTAAAGATAAAGTTATGCGGTGGGAAAGTGTAACGTCACGATTTTAAAAATTTATTAACTATGGAAAAAATACTCAATTTTCATCTTCCCTTATTAGTAAGAACGTCAATGGCCAAGATTGAAAGTGTTTCCCTTTCCCAACACCGAGATATCTGCTTTCAAAGTTTTGGATCTCTCTAACAAAACCTTAGCATTTGATGCTGGTTCCTAACGTAAGGAACAAAGGAAGTTTTGACCGGAGAAATTATAAATTTAAACGCCTCTAGTTTAAACACTATATACATTACAGGTCTGGTATTTGCGAAACAGCCTATTTCAGGGTTGCCTTTAGATATGTGGAGTTAAACCTTAATATTTCCTTTTGATTTGTGACGTCATCGCTTTCCCTGCGCATTGGCATGTACTATAAGAAGACGTTAGTTCTGACTCAATCTACGTCAGTGGTTCTAGTCATCTAGTCGCGATGAAATCATTTTTAGGGGATGTGAGGATGTCATGAGCAACTTTGTCTTTAACTTGGTGACTAAGAAGTGGTGCAAACAAGGAACATCTTTATGAACCACATCCCTAGGTAATAAAGTGGGCAAGGACAGTCATGGAAGCATTTTAGCGAGCCACTCACTCACTCGCTAATCCTCGAGCACCGCGCGGTGCGTAGAGCCAACTTGAAACACAAGTGCTCGCCAGTGCTGATTTCAGCGAGCCCTTGCGTTTCAATGTTCCTGAGTGGTATTTATGTCTTATGGGAGAGTCTTGGGTGTCTTAAAATTGTTTTGGAAAAAGCCAGGTCGCTAGAGTTTGCTCAACCAAGATCGCTATTCTATTCTTAGCTGCCATTAATGAATCTATTTCTTTTCTAATCCCGTTTAGAAGTCAAGCCGGGTCCATCCGGACAAATTGCTTAGATTGTCTGGATAGAACAAATGCTGTGCAGACAACATTTGGCATCACGGTAAGATGAAGATAATTATGTCTTACTTCATTTTGAAGTCGGAGTATATCTTCCTAACATATCTATTTTACCCTTTCTTGTTGTCCTTGTGAAAAATTTAAAGTGGGTTTCGAATCCCACACTATCCAAATTCATTACATCCTACCCTTATTCCTTTTGTTATCTAATTATATTCATATTATTGTTTATATTTTATATTATCAAGATTCTTCGAGAACAGTTGGGTTGCTTGGGGCTTCTTGATAAACCAAGTTTGGTTGCAAGATTTGTAGAAGTCTATAAAAGTCTGTGGGCATTGAATGGGGATCACGTGAGCAAGATGTATTCTGGGACTGGAGCCCTGGAGTCTGGGACAAAAGGGACGGTACGTTTGGTTGCCTTAAGCCGTTTTTACTGTGTGCCCATGAGATCTTTGACATATTAGACAACAGCAGTCAGATTCATTGATTATAACTCCGTTTAAGTTTACTTTGACTGATAAAGCACTGTAATCCTCAGCGTCTCAACGTGGGCGTGACTTGTTTATGCTAATCATAACAGATCATCCTGTGTTTTGGGCTAACTTATTTTCGTGACATGTCTGTGTTCTAGCCTTACTCGAAACTGCTCTGACCCCGAAAAGGCCATGCAGGCTCAACCATGCTTCATTTCATGAGATCTGCTTATTTATTGCAACTTACAAGTAAGGTTCGAACACTGAACGCTAAAAAACACTGGATCGAGCATCTTCGGTCTCAAAGTGAGGTCAGTAGTTGGACGCCATTTCAGTTCCCATCAAACAAGCTTATAAACAATATTGCGTAGCATGGCGGTTCTTCCCGCGCTTTTTTAAATAATGGGGGCCAACACTTTTTCGTTGTTGGAAACAATGGGGAGCTCGATCTAGTCCTTTTTAGAGATCGGTGGGTTCAAAGCCTCCATATTTATGTAATGGTATGATGCAATAGCTTGACTTCGAGTGGCTTTAACTTTGACGGGACAATCCAAAGTGGTTCGGGTGTAAGTAAATGTTCTAGCCTCTATGTGGTTCAAACAGTTCAGAGCGAGGCAAAACGCAGGCAGTTCAAGAACGCAGGATCATCTGCAACAACTTAACGCATCAAAAGTCATCATCATCATCATTATTATGATGATGATCATCATCATTATTACCTTTATTGCCATTTATCAATAAAACGTTGTCACATGAGCTACGGGTGTATGCATCAGGTGCCGGAGAAGCATGTCAGATTGATTATGTCGGACTTTGCTGAACGATTTGATGTTGCACAACTGGTCTCACAGAGAGATATTACTGTTCTTTTTATAATCATACCTTTAGTTACTGTGTGTTTTGTTGTAAGATGAATCTGGTGTGCCTCGTAATATGGGACGCTTAAACCTAGAGTAAGGGACGATAAACCCTTATGTTAATTTTGGACGAGGTATATGGCTGATGAAAATTTGTGAACACTGGCCTTTCCCTGTCTTGCAGGTTGCCAGTAAACTTCATGATGGCGCTGTATCCGTTAAAAGAACTTTTCGAAGCAACTTCTTGGACGGCAGCAAACAGGGAGCCATTGATATCTTGCTTCTAAGGAACGCATTCACTGGAGCAATTGGTGAACGTGCACGTGCACTTCTGAATATGACTTTCTTGAGCTGTAAGTAAATGCAGTTATCAGTTTTGTGTATTAAACCCTCCAATAACAAGGGTTTGCGATTCTAGTTCCAGCTTAGGTATAATTTTCCATGTTGTTAGAATACCGTGACGAAACTTTCCTGCATCGACCAGAGGCTGTTTTCAACATCCTATAATCGCAGTAGTCAATAACATTGTTGCTTTATGGAAGGTGCACTTTGAGCAAAATATTTTGAACTTCTTTTAGGAGACATGAGAAATCTCTCTTTTTATTGCTTTTTCCTTGACTGGTATTTATTTGTTGCGGTTACATTAACGTGGTTTAATGTTATTTAAATACGCTACGGTACACAAAATACACCGAGACTTTCTCAGTACGGTATATATAGAACTGTTTTTGATTACCTGTAGGTCCGTGATTGAGAGACCAGAAGTTGTAAGAGATCATAAAGAGAGAATGGGCATCGTTTCGTGACCGCCCCCTTGATTTTTGTGTGCACCCCACTCACTGATATGAGGCCCAAGCTTCGTGAGTGGAAAGCTATTGAATGTTCAACAAAGGGTGATGACTGTTTCGCCAATACGGAAACGGTCCACCTTTTGGTAGCATAGCCTGTCATGGTGCATAACCACCCAACACCCTTAAAGACAACGGAAACACACACAATGACAGTCTTAGATGGATTTGTGCCCTAGTAAAAACGTCACTAACTAAAGAACTAAACTGGGTAAATCTGATTTTTGGGAGTACCCAACCCACCCGCCCACCTATCTACGTCTCTTTCCAATATTTAAGTCCAACTTTATTTCTACACCAAAAGTGTAGCAAAGCTCAACCTGTAGGTAATGCTTTATTTCTCATGTGTTCACAGCAACACCGATTATGCTACGTGAGCTATGCTACAGACATGAGGAATTCACTGACGTTGCAAAATTTCGTGTTTGCGTTGGCACGTGGAATGTAAATGGAGGAAAACATTTCCGGAGCATTGCATACAAGCATCAGTCTATGCACGATTGGCTGATCGACTTCCATAAATTAGCACCGGAGGGCATCACAGATAAACAGGAAACATTCGAAAAGCCACCCGACATCTATGCGTTGGGATTCGAAGAACTTGTGGATTTAAACACAAGCAATATCATATCAACAAGGTTAGAACCACGTTAGGATAATATTTTTGTGTATAGTAGCTAATATCTTATTACAAACAGCCTTGTGACCAGATGACGATGGGAAGGGCGTACACCACTCCTTAATTGTTCCAAGGTCATTATTTTTACCAACTGTAATCAAACGGCGAAAGCAGTGTATAGTGCTATCTGTTAGTCTGTTGTCAATCGGCCGTCATACTTCTCGATATCATATTTCAAAATAGGTGGAAAGAAGTTTAGTATGAATTATGCTTTTCTGAAAAAAAAATAACAATCGATGCCAGTTGGACAATATTTTGCAGTTGGTTTCCCTCACTTCTCATTGCCACTTAAAGCACCTTCAGCTTTCTTTTCTTACTATGTATTTTTCAAAATTATTTTCTTGTAATTCTTGTTATTATTGAACTCTCATCAGTTGATGTACATCAAATACTGAAAAGCGTAACAACATACCTTACTTAACGTACAAAAGGGAGAGAATTAAAGTATAACTGAAGGGTTTTTCATCACCACCAAAGTACTAGGGAGTATGGAAATGAAAACTTAAAAGAAATTCTTGCTGATTTAAGGTTGGATCGAGAGCAAATTTTACTTCCTTTTGTACAGAGATATTAGGTCGCCAGTTACGCATGAAATCCAACTAGGAGAAATGAAAAAACTTGAAACATCTCGAAAACAGTTACTAGAGAAATGAAACCTATGTCACCATAGAGATACGAACCCGGGACCCACGGAGAATAATGATAGGAAAGGAATTTGCAGTGCTCCCAGCTAATATAGTGAACTTTTCAACTTTTAAGCGTTCATCACTGCCGACATGAAGTTCTTCCCTTCCAATCTCAATTGATGGAAAACAAGTAAAGTGTTACTCGTTTTTTCAAGTATGTTGGAAGACAACGAGAGAACAGCAATCAAGAATTATACGCAAAAGTTGAAGGTGTATTTCAGACAAAGTTTCGTCTATTACTCTCAAGTCTATTGGCAATTTATTTCAAGATAGTTATTTGTCACCTTCTCAGAAGGAACAGAATCCTCTTTCGTCGTCTGGCTGTAACTTGGCCAGTTTTCATACCACTTATTTTGGTAATTACTTGTACTGCGATGCGCAAATCTCTACAGACCGATATTTCTTTACTGAGAACAAGTCAATTATGTGATCTGAATTTTAATCCAGATCAGACGAAATGTTGAATGTTGGCGACGCTGTGGCTGATTTTCTTAATCCGCATTATTTGAAATCCAGAAAAGGCTATATGCTCAAGACTACAGTGTAATGCTAGAATGCTCTGTAGAAGGTGTACGGAGCACCAATTTGTCAAATATTCCGTCTTTCTGATATGAAAGTGCATCGGAGTGGATTAGCCCGACTTTTCAACAGCGGCATGACGCTGATTAGAACTACTTTCATACGATCTTGGTATATAAAATGCAACTTCGTGTCGTATTGAATGGACGGAGTACGTTCTCTTCGCATCTCCATTACCAAGTACAAAGTACTTCCTTTGCAATTAAAATGCGGAGGGAAGTGTGATGTCACGATTTTGAAAATCTTTGAATTACGGGAAAAATACTCAATATTCATATAGCCCTATCAGTGAGAACGTCAATGGTGACAGTTGAGAGTCTTGCCTTTTCCCAACACCGAGATATCAGGGTTCAAAGTTTTAAATCTCTCTAACAAAACCTTGTTATTTGATGTTGGATTATTACGTTGGGATCCAAGGAAAATTAACAGAGTTTTGACCAGAGATTGTTTCATTTCGAACGCCTCCAGTTGAGTTTAAACATTATATACATTACAGGTCTCGTATTTTAAGAAACAGCCTATTCTAGGGTTGTGTTCAGGTATCTGGAGTCAAATTGTCCTATTTCCAAAACTTTTGATATGTGACGTCATTACTTTTCCTCTGCATAGGTCCTATATTGTAAGCATGAGGAAAGTGGGTGAATCACGAGGGGAAAGGGGGTATAAGTCCTCCACTTGTCTCAAAGATCAAAATTTTAATTCTCTCTAATCCGATGAGAATGTTTTGGTGTCACATTAGAAGAAGTAAATGCCCATGACCACGCCCAATTTTGTGAAAAAAATTAGAAAACTCACTCACCTTTTTTGGCTTGCGCCGCCACTGCATGAAGATGATCCATATATGATTGGTAGTCAATAAAAGGGTACGTCTCGGTTTTGAAGGCATCTATTAGGAATTTTGGATTGGTTCGTCGTTGCTCTCTAGTCATTTAAGTAGCGTCAGCGCAGTGACATCATCATAATCTCGTTGCGTCTGCTGGTATCACTCCAATTTCTTCCAGCTATAGCGTGACTCTTCACTCTTTTTTTTTCATGTATCATCCGCTTAATCTTGATGTATCAAAAGTGGAATCAGTGGCTCCAATAAGAACTTGAACCCAACTCATAAATTTTCGGGTAGTTAAAGTATCTCTGGGACCTTCAATAGAGGAGCCTTCAAAAAAGCCATTTAGGTGTCCAACCTTAGCAAACCCCGTTGATTGTTCAGAAATCCACGAGCTATGTAATCTCTTACGATAAGCTAGAAACCGGCACAGACTGCAGTTTCATATTTCCGACATATGTAAGACCCTATGCACCTCACTTTCAGATTTTTTAGTGGATCAAAAGTGACAACTGATCAAATACCAATTTATCATATGATGTTGTTAAGACGAGTAGTCAATGAACTGAAACCTTCCTCCACTATGCGGAGGGAAAGTGATGACGTCACGAATAAACATTTTTAGAAATAGTACAATCTGACTCAAGATATCGAAAGCCAACCTTGGAATAGGCTGTTTCCCAAAATAGCAGGCCTGTAGTGTTTATAGTGTTTAAACTAGAGGCGTTTGAATCTCAAAATTTCTGGTCAAAACTCTGTTGATATTCCTTGGTTCCTCAGGATCCAGCATCAAATAATAAGGTTTTGTTAGAGAGATTCAAAACTTTGAAACCTGATATCTCCGTGTTGGGAAAGGGTATCACTCTCAATTTTGGCCACTAACCTTCTCACTAATATTAGGGTAAGATGAAATTGAGTTTTTTCCCCTTAATTCAAAAATGTTCAAAATCGTGACGTCACACTTTACCACCGCATTATCATTTTTCCGCCATCAAAATGTGCCGACCGTTCTTCTACATTTTTTTGTCACTGGTTATCACCTTTTCGGCTTATACGACCTGTCCAGTTCCATAATTTATGCTTGCAATTTCAATTGGACATTTCAGCTATAACTATTGGTCAATTCGTGCCTTTCCCTTTCTTTTATGTTCGCTCCACCAATGACAATCCTTTCTTGTGTTAGTTAGATAATGCATTAATTCACGTACGGTTGACAACGTGTCACCTGTCCAATATCACACATTACGTTGCTACTACGTCATCATGGTAGTTTCCATGACGATTTAGTTTTTACAGCTTATCTGCCTTTTGAGTTATTTACAGCTTAATTTTTGTAGTTAATGACGTAGATGCCCTTTTTTTTTACTGCTTTTGCAAAACTTAAGGCGATTAATTATGCGTGAGCGACAATGCGAAAATCTTGGTATTTGTTATTTCTTGATCAGTTTTTTCACATCACCTGTTTCTATGAAGGGAATCTTTGCAAGTAATATTGAAATGCCCGTGTATTAAATTAGCGATTGTGGTAACGATGGAAATTCCCAATTTCGTATCGAATAGAGAAAGCAATCTGTTGAAAGAGTGGTGCTGAGAAGCGGTCCTAAGAAGCAGCCGAGCTTCTACTGGCATGAAAGTCAGTGATTGGTAGTCTAAATGTTAGGGGCGTTCTTTGTATACCCCTACAGTGGCGTGGCCACGGGGGTGCTGTGGGACATGTCTCCCTTCACACTTCTCGTAAAGTTGATTTTTTAATTTGACCGTATCTGACATTAAAATGATTGTTTGTCTTAAATATAAGATTCCGGTAGTTTAAGGTCATTGATGTTTTCATTATGACTTAATTGTGTTAACAGAAGGGAGAACTGGACTGGAATGCAAAAGCAAGGAACAATAGCATGGTTTTGTTTAGGTTCAAACTTCGTTGGATAGAGTTAGGAATAAATGGCTGCTATAAAACAAATTTTAGTCATTTCAAAACATCTCGTGGTTTAATTTTTGCCTCCCTGATATGAAAGGCTGGTCATGCCCTTTCTGCCTGGCGCAAACAATATAGTTTAAATATCAATATAGAATCGTAATAATTTGAATCGTATTCTGTTTTAGTTCTACGCAGAAGAAGGAATGGGGATCTGAGCTGCAGAGAATCATCTCACGTGACCATCCCTATGTCATGGTCACAGCTGAACAGCTAGTCGGTGTTTGTTTGTATGTTTTCGTCCGGGCACACCATGTGCCTTATATTAGGTGAGCGAGCAAAGGAATAATATTTTAAATTATGTTTCTCTTGATAATTATGTCTTTCTTGATAATTATGTCTTTCTTGATAATTATGTCTTTCTTGATAATTATGTCTTTCTTGATAATTATCTCTCTTAATAATTATAATGCCTCTCTTCATAATTATGTCTCTTTTAACAATTATGTATCCCTTGATAATTATGCATCTCTTGATAATAATGCATCTCTTTTAATAATTATGCATCTCTTGATAATTATGCCTCTTTTGATTAATATGCCTATTTTGATAATTATGTCTCTTTTAATAATTATGCCTCTCTTGATAGTTATGTCTCTCTTGATAATAAACATGTCTTTTGAGACCTCCTTAGTGCCTTGTACCCTATTTTATAATTATTGGAGAAGGATATTGAAATATGTCCTCTATATTTCGTGTTCGTGCGGCCACTGCAACATAGCTTAGTGAACGACTTCCCACACGATGACACAATAACATTGTAAATCGTCAATAAAAATCAGCCAATTTTGGCCCCGTCAATGTATTGATCAATGCTTCAATCATTACGTACGTACGAGCAATTTTATAATTATTATTTCTTATTTACAATATCATTATCAACAATCGTGTGCGCAGCGGCTCTAGAAAGACCTCTTTTCACCTTAAAATCGTTCTTTGCAAAACCCCAGTTGACGAGAATGCAAAGAATCGTCTCTTTTCTGGCTGCACATAAAACCATTATTCATTGTCGACAAAAAAATTAAAAAAACACAAATTAACTTTTCAAATACCTAATTTTGAAAACTTTAAAATTACAAAATTGAAAAATTTACAAAAACGGTGCCTGAATTTTAAGGTCAGAATAATATCAAGGCAATGCAATGCAGCTTTAAATTTAAATTGGTTTCAGAAGCTTGCTATTGGTAGACATGATTGATTAGAATTGGTGATGAAAACAAGGCAGGATTTGAGAAAGTAGGTAATCATGCAGTGCTATGAGATCTTCTGAGAGAAATGGTAGGCAAGACTTCACCTAGCATATCCCTTTACCAAGAGTTATATTGTTCAGATTTATGCTGAGAAATTTTCGTATTAGATGGAGTGGCAAAGCTATTTAGTTGACTTGTGCGTTGACATAGCATGTTCATTTACCAAGAGATACAATTATTAATCCTTTAATTGGACACTTAGTAGTAAATCAAGCAGGATAGCTATTTCATGGCGATATATAAAATGGCAACTGTGGAAACTGAACATGGATTCGAACATCGCTCTGTTTGCCAGACGATGCAATTGTCGAAGCGGTCCGGAAACTTACTACTTATCAGGCTTCTAAAGTAATGCACAGACAAGCACACGCACACCTACAAGTACTTAAATACAGAGACGACCAAAGGTGCACAACTGAACGAAGGTATTCGCATATACCAAGTCAACAACCAATTGGTGGTAGATATTTGCCATGTCTTGAGTCGTAGTCTTTGACGACGACTACGACTCAAGACATGACAAATATCTACCATCAATGACAACAACTGAGTCGACAAGCGTTAGAATATTTAACCAATCGGTTTTCCAATGCATTTTTCAACAAAATGCAATAACAGTGTGTATTAGCAGTTAAGCTAACTGTTGTTACTGTGTATTGATTTTGAGTAAAATCGGGGCTTGGGAATACTTAGTTCTGGTAGCAGTACTGCATCATGTTTCGAAGTAAGTGCAATGTTAATATGGTTATATTTGAAATTATGATTTCCTTCTCATATGACATTTTATAATATAACTATATATGTATGTAATGTGAAATAAGACTTGATTGATACCATAATAGATGCTTAATTAACGCACGAGTATTCAATCGCTCCCTTTAATAGCCAGCCCCATTTTCCCCGTTATTATAGGCATTTCATGCCAAGTCATTGTAACTTCCCTTTAGTATCTCAACGTGGTGCTTTTATTGATAGGGACGTTGGTGTCGACTCTGTAAAAACAGGTCTTCATGGCAGCGCTGGCAATAAGGGCGCAGTAGCCATAAGGATGACTATCCACACAACGTCACTTTGTTTTGTCTGTGGACATTTTGCTGCTGGTCAGTCGAATGTACAGGAAAGGAATAGCAATTATCATGATATTTCCAGACGCGTCAGTTTTCCGACGGTAAGCGATTATGATTTACCTTACAAATATTGTTCCAGTACTGTAGCTTACGGGCAGATGGTTTACGCAGGCATCCCTTAGTTTCTTTGTTCGCAGTCATACTCTTTTACCTATCTTCTTCCTGTACCTTTGCAATCATGTTATTCTTGTGTTCAAATCGGTGAGTAGCTGCCGTCATGGAAGTATTTAGAGATGATGAAGTGCATAAAAGCCCCCCATTATAAATTTTAGGAAATTTAAACTTGGTTCATCCCCCTCCCGCCGTGTATTAACTTATCTTG
>JAAAKL020007480.1:0-16845 GCA_010016065.2 Carybdea cf. marsupialis auct. non (Linnaeus, 1758) | reverse complement strand
TTTAGAGATGTGGAATAAGCATCTAATGAGAAAAATTATGGTGGTCATAAGAGAATGTAAAACTCCTTGATAAAACTGATATGTCATTGGCTCCATGAATATTGTATCATCTTTAGAGATGTGGAATAAGCATCTAATGAGAAAAATTATGGTGGTCATAAGAGAATGTAAAACTCCTTGATAAAACTTATATGTCATTGGCTCCATGAATATTGTATCATCTTTAGAAATGTGGGATAAGCTTCTAGTGAGAAAAATTACAATGGTTATAAAAGAGTACAAAACCCCTTTTAAAACTTATATCTCTTTGTCTCCATGAACATTGTACTACCATTTCCCCCATGCTCAGTACATTTAGGGCATTCTAGGCCCTCTTTGCACCCCTATGAAATTTAGATCCCTACATCAGGTATTTATGTTTTAAGAAACACGTTTGCAAAGGAGGCAACTTAAGAACTTTTCCAGATTCCTTAACTGTGAATAACGTGTTTCTGTGCATTAGATTTGTTGTTGTGCAATAAATAACTCCATCAGCTGCATGTGATAGGATCATGACGCATTAGAAGGATTGCAAGCAATATTTTCT
Source organism: Carybdea cf. marsupialis auct. non (Linnaeus, 1758) (assembly GCA_010016065.2). NCBI lineage: Eukaryota > Metazoa > Cnidaria > Cubozoa > Carybdeida > Carybdeidae > Carybdea > Carybdea cf. marsupialis auct. non (Linnaeus, 1758). The sequence continues at coordinate 16,259 of JAAAKL020007480.1, read as the reverse complement.
TTATCACATTCCGTCTGGAAAAAGTTGATGAGCTGTTTTGAGAGATGACCAATACCTGTGCATCAATAAGGGTTTGCCAGAATCACACAGTGATATGATGTGGCATTTAGGGTTTTACACTGATGTTGCTTCAGTTTTTGGAAGTTTACAGATGAAAGCATCACTTGTTCACTGCCTGCTCAGTGTAAGCAAAATATATTGAAGCAAACGAAGCAAACAGAACCAAACAGATTTGAATTTCGATCGCAAATTTAACAGTAAATGTCGCATGATTTTTACATGTGTGGATGCGGTTCTTTTTGTTACGTCGTTCCATAACATACTAGGCCTTGCTGATGTATTAAGGAGGCAATCTAGCTGAAATTTCTTTCCTATGGAATAGCAAACCAAGCTAAAAATGACAACTACTTGGAGGATTATGATGTTGTTTTGTGCAAGAATAATTTTGGCTCAGAAAAAATTAATTAAATTCCGAAATAGTAGTTTTATACTTTACTAACACGAAAAATTTATTAAGGGGAAATCCTAATGAGATTTGGAGGGGTCGGTAACATCTTTTAAAGATCAAGTGCCCCTCCCTCTTTTAAGGACATCTGAGGGTACGTCGCAGCACCTTTTAACTGCTTATTTGATAATAACTAGACAGATTTTGGAACACTGTAATCACAAATTTTAAGGAACATTTATAGTTAGATCCTACGTGTTTTTAAGAAATATTTTAAGCCAGCGTTAGCAATAAAGTCTAATGGATTCGGTATGGTACTATACCGAGTGAATTTGAAAATTTGCAGTCTGCGACGTACACACAGAGAGTTAAATTGTACAATAAGCGCAGACTTGGCATAGAGTAGTATATTATAGTCCAAAGTATGCACTTACAAGGATCGTTGTACATGTTTCTTTCAACGCAGGTTGTCTTGTTGGCATCGGAGATGTGTGTGCACAGCAGATCGTGGAACGGAGAGGTTTCCAAGGTCATGATTTGAAAAGAACTGGAAAGTTAGCGTTTTTAGGATTTGCTGCTATAGGACCTGGACTTCGTACGTGGTACATCATCCTGGACAAAGTTGTCAAAGGATCTACTGGAGCGTCAGCGGTAAAAAAAGTGCTTCTGGATCAATGTCTTTGGGCTCCAGCATTTTTGGCATCCTTTTTTACTGCTGTTGGGGCATTAGACGGTAAATCATTACCAGAAATTAAGGATAAACTTAGAACAGACTATGTGGATGCGTTAAAAGTAAACTACGTGATATGGCCTGCTGTACAACTGGGTAACTTCTACTTTGTTCCCATGCAGCATCGAGTTATTATAGTTAATATCGTCGCACTGTTTTGGAATACATACCTAGCATGGGCATCGCATAAGGGGGAGCACTGAAGTATGAAATCTGCTGATATTGGACACGCGAGAGAGGAATAGAGATCAACACATTCCACGTCTATTGCCACTTTCGGGGTGTGGTTAAAAACAGTTGTTGACGATGAGATCAGGAGGAAACATATTCCAATTTAATAAATAATGCCCTTAAAGTTAATGTAATGCAGAGAACCTCGTTTTTGTATCTGACGTATTCTGTATTTTTGTATTTGACCAAGTTAAATCTAAATAAGAAAACAAAGTATGTTGGTTTTCAAATAATCACAGGGTTTACTACCTTGATACAGCCTTGTCTTCTTTCTGTGAGTCAATGTACTGGAGAATTCGCGCGACATCGTGAAAAGATAGATAGTTTACATCGAGATTCGGCATAGTAATGCTCTGAACCATCAAGATAGATTTCTTTTAATCATTGTCGGTGCGAACGACATAGATTTGTTCGACTTCCGGAGGTTCAGGCCATCGCTATTAAAGCACTTGAATTATGAGTTGGTTTATTTCTGTGCGTACCTAGTTTGACGAACTGAAAGACATGACGAAGAAAATCAAACTAAAAAGTCTTTTCAAACTTCTTGGTGATTACTGCTTTGCATGTAAACGTGGCAGTTGAAATTCATTTGATCTTTCTATTGAGCCAAAAAAATCGCCATTCTTTTGGGATTTTCATGGTTTTGCCAGACATTTACCAGTACAAAAATCGGAAGTGCCTGTTTGGTTTCAAGCTCTTTTACTCATACTATATGCCTGATTGCCCTTGCCTTACAAGACTGCTGACACTTTTGTAAACTCACCAAATTTTTTCACTAGGACTGCATTATCAGTTTCGTATCTACAGTATACGCCTTCATTATGATAATCTGAGTTTATGAGCATATATTGTCTTGCAATAACATCTTTCGAGCCTGCAGATGAACGGTTTTATCAACAAATATCACGAGATATACAGAATTCTATTGTGGACATCACAAACCACGCCACGCCACGCCTTTACTGCAGGGTTCATACGGTCTGTAAAGGCAGAGGGGGAAGTATTAAAGTTTAGGTCGGTCATGGAAAAGCATTGAATTTTTTCTGAAAAGCTAAAACGTTGGCGAAAGTCAGGGAAACTTTTAAGACATATTGCGACGAGTTTCCAATTTCATTGCCATGATATTATTGAGAAAAAGATATCGATTTCTTAGATAGCTCTTTTTGAAACAAGGTTGAAAGTGGGAGTGTGATTATGTTGCCTACTGTATGTTGATGGAAGTTGCTGTTTAAAGCCTTTTTAATGGATTTTTTTAGAATTTGTTGATAACATGTGCTTTCTCCATAGTCATTTCATTACATTTTTACACTTTCAATTGGAAGAAATTGGAGATGGTATGTTATATACACACAGCACTGAAGAATTCTGATTAAGGAGAGTACAAATTTTCAAACTCAATATTTCAATTTCTTTGCAAGGCCATGAAATGAGACGTTATGCTAAATCGATTGCATTACATTGTCAGGTGATGTACTGTTTTGGCTCATGGTTGATGTGACACTGACATAATACGTAAATAGGAAGATATTAAGAGACAATTTCCCACTTTTATTATTAGAAATGGCGCAATCTGAAAATAATATGCAAAGCAGTCCATTTCTAACTGATAAAAGTGGACCAAATCAAATTTAAACTAATTTTAAAGGGGTACAAATTTATGTAAAATTCGATCTCTCAGAAGACATGCCATTTCATTCTCAGTCCTATGAACTCAGCATCAAAGTGTTTAGATGTGAATTTCTGTCTCAATTCAGGTGACAGCATTGTCTTCCATTTTGAATATCATTTTTACATGAGCAATGGTCAGTCTGACGTTGAACGAGGATTCTCATGCAATGCACGTCTTCTTTAAGGGAATATTAAGCCGGACTCAATTCAAGCAACCTAAGACCTCGTACGGTGGAGATGACCAGTAAGTCAAGGGCATCATGACGGCGAGCTCGTCAATGACATCACTCCTACTTAGACGGACAAAAAAAGATGTAAGACAAACTGCCCTCTGGAAAAGCAAAGAAGGCCATACTTCTTGAAATACAGGGATTGCAAGAAAAAGTAATTTAACCTGGTAAGAGTTGTACAGTTTTTGGATCAGACGTTTCTGAGTCTTTTGCGGGAAGCCGAAGATATGTTTGTTAAAATTACGGAAGCAAATTCGGTAAAGCGTAAATCTGAGGAACAAGTTAATGAGAAATAGAAGCTTTAAGAAGTTATTAAGGTTTTGGAAGCGAAACGAAGTAAATTGTAAAAATGAGACTGGCTTGCACTTTTTGCATTTGGTACCAGTGGTTTTGTTCTGTTCCTGTTTTCTTAAAATTTGGGGAACTTCTATGTTTTTACAGGGATGTGATTTGATTTTATTGCTTCATGGTTACATGTTACAACAAACTAAGATTCAACTAACTATGTACAACGGATATGAAGATCATACAAAGAAAACACAAGGATACAAGGAAATCAATGTCATGTAACACACAGCGAAACAATAGGAATGTGTGACACAGTGTCTTCACTTTTTGATTAGAATTTAATGAGATCCTACTTAATGTTTTAAAGATCACAGTTCTGTTTACAGATTGACCCTGTGTTGCTTGTAAAAACAGCATGGAGTAAAATGGCAGGCTGCATTTGTCATAGTTTTAAGATATGTTTCCAAAGTGTTGAGATGAGCTCTTGATAGTTTCTTGTGTTGTTTTATAATTGCGTCTTTAACATGTTATTGTTTAATGTAGCACCGTTTGATGAAAAAATGTTCGATTAGAAGTCTGTTCAATCTCACCATTAGGAATACATGATAGCTAGGATTTTTACTCACGGGGAAAAATCTTCCTAACGATTTTTGTTCAAATGTCATAATAAGATGTTTATTAGTGGCAGTCGGGCCCAACATTTAGGGAAAGAGGTGGACCTAAACCGCTCTATAGTCAATATGTGGCCAACCAAAGTTGTATTTATCACACATGGCTGGCAAGTTTTAGATTTCAGTTTGTATGGGACTGAAATTGTAAAAATATGCGATTTTTTATTTTATTAACAAGCTTTTGACGCTCTGGGAGTTTTCTTTCATTTTGGCATAACCTTGTTTTTGATGATACTTCATGATGTCTTTCCTCACTCTACTTACAATTCAAGTCTTACCTAAACTCAAGATGACTCTTCTTTGTTCTGGTATGTTTTAAGACTGCTAACATTCTTTGTTTGGTACCTTTATGATTAGGTTAAGGGAAAATAATGTCTTTTTGCACATGGGGTCCGGGGGGAAAGCATCATTTTAACCGAAAAAGTCATGGGAAGTCAAAGAATTATTTTCTTAAAAAAGACGTATAACCCTGTACTGTCATTCCGTTATCACCCTGTCCTTAATTATCTGTTACACGCTTAGTCGCTCTCCCAATATTTCCACAACAGAATAGAAGGGAGTTGACGTCTGAATAATGTTCGAAACGAAACTAATGAGTAACGGTGGTGTCTCTCCTCAGTTCACAAGACGCGTGTGCAGCAGTTCTGAAAACAAGGCCGTATTGAATTTGGAACAGTGACGTTCATCAGCAAGAAAAGTAAACAAGTTAAGTTTTAATTTTTTGGCATTACTGGAATCGTTCACTAGATTCATCATTAAAACCCAGAAAAAGAATGATTCAGTAGAAGCTTATTGCACATTGGAAAGGGAGTATCGGCTTGTTTCTCCTGAGAAATAGCACTGATTCTACGAGTTGTTAAATTTTAACCATTTCAACTTGTTAAAAATATGGCCTAATGTCAACTCCACACGTCAAACCGTAACATACTACGCGGAGCTTTCTTTTCCCGTTTCTACGTATACACTATGGTGCCGTTCGCGTCGATAAGCTTAGCATTTTTAAAAGTAGAAATCGACCTAGCCCTACTACTTGAAAGGTCTGAAATTCTTTCGTACGCTGCTCAGTCACAAATACTAGGAAAAGCTGGAAAGTTTGTCCTGTAAACACCATCCTTGAGGTAATAGGTGAAAGCGGAGCGACAAACGCCGCCCATCAGCCTTAGCCAGTAGTTCCTAACCTGGGTGTGTTTGACACCTTCGAGGTACCAGGATGCTATCCCTGCAGAAACGCTGAAACGGGCTTGTGTTTTTAAAGAAATCGGGGTATCTCTAATTCATTGCTGTGTTGCCAGTGAACCTAGATATGTAAGCCTTAAAAGCAATAACAGAATCACGATGTCTGTCATTTTTACATCAGACCTGCATTAAAATTTATTGTTTCCAGACTAAACAACTTTGCAACATAGTATTTCCCGCTTTCGCACAAACTACTAATGGAGACATTGAAAGGCCGCTAAAACTCAGATTAGAATCTTGTACTTAAAATGCAAAACATTTTTGTACTGAGCACAAGCTGTGCATGAGTCCCAGAGCTAAATAAGTCTGCTGTTCGATAGTAGGATGCCGAAAACAGCAGCTACATGAATGTGAATATTGAATGTAATGTAACAGAAAAAAATTGCTTTCAAACCCAAGTGCTTTACAGGCCGGTTTTTAGATCTTTCTTGTTTTAAGTTCACTGGGTCTTCAAGTTCGCAAATTTTCACTTTGTGGCTGTTAATGTTTTTATTTTTGTTGTTATTACTAGGGACATTGAAATTCAATCTATTTTTATATCTATTATTATATTGAATTACTGGAAACGATTACTGATTCATAATTTCAGTCTTTTGTCATTTATCTAAAAGCTATCGGAGATTTTGAACAAAATCTCTGGTGCTATGATTTTGCCATACCGATACATATGCTTCCGTACACACTTGTGTTATAAAGAGTGAATTTATACTAGTGAAATGTGAATATGTTAGCACCGGTATTCTTGGACACTACGCATTCGCGGCGTGCTGCTCTACCAGCTGAGCTATGATAACCCAGTGATAACATAGCTCACTTTTCTATGGTCGCCACATGAGCTCCTGCTACCCAGCTGTTTGACATTGCATCCAGCTCTACGTAATTTTGGAGACTAGCCTCTCCGTGCCACGTAACTTCACCGTAGAAGGACTGCCGTCCGGAAATATACCCCCTCCTCCATTTTCAATCTGCATTGTAAATTTGATGACTTTGTGCGCGTTGTTAAGTCTATGTAAAAGGATGTTGGCAGCATAAGCATCTGGGAGTATGGTAAGCGTATCATCACACGTACGTATACAAATTTGTCCATCACGACTACAACGGAGTCCTTATCAGGTATGGTGAAATACATTCTAAAAAATGGGCGCTCTTCGAAGCTTCGAAGCACAGAGCCTAACTGCAGCCGTATTGACAACGCTTGTGGTTTTATTTAAAATATGTATAAGACGGTAAACAGGGATGGTTTAGGAAAGGAAAGAAAAATAACAAGGGTCAAGAGTCTACTATGGATATTTAGGAATATGGTGGAAAATGCCCAGGACGCGGCCTTGCACTGAAGAACAAGTTTGAAGTCGGGTTAGCTATTTGTTAAACTTGACTAAGGTTTAAATAATCTTTTACACAAATCAATCTTAAATATAGCAATCATTGATACTGAATTTTTGTCTAGTTTCACGTGCTATCTTATGCTTTGTACAATACAAAAGCAAAAGCGCTTCCTGTATCTAGGTTAAGTAAGAAATAGTGATCCCTACATCAATAAGCCATTGCCTGTACCTCTACCTTAATGAACTGAAGACGTTTTAAGAGCAATAAAAAATGGCATTGACAGCCTAATACATGACCTAAGATTCATTCTTATGTATGGGATTTATGAAATTATTAGCCGTGAAAAATGGGTGCCTGAAGGGTTTTATAAGTCGACTCCCAAAAGAAAGTGACCATTGATCTATTCAGCGTCGCGTCCTTGCATTCTCATCCGTTTTTTCTCCCAGCTTCAGCCGCTTGCTTTTACACGGAAAATGGCTTGCAGTCATTATCAAACATCTTCTTCCTTATAATTACCTTTTGGTTTTATTTGTTTATGTTTTTACACATCGCCTGTGTAACAGGTGAAAAGCAGATGGGGAGTTCAGCTTTGAAAGAAACGTCGTACAGTTTCGCGTCGTTTCGGATATGACGTTTGTAACTCGAGCAAAGGAATGGAATTGCATTTTTATATACTTGCCAGCAACTTGCAGGAACCTTCAGTCTGGTTCCGGCTTCTGCCCTAGAGTTGCTGCTAACCACGGCATTGTAAATTTCTAAGCATCGCGACTATATATTGTTTAGTAACAATGGTAGGAAAATTAAAGCAAGAAAGCGAAGAGGGGGACCCCGGGCGTGTAGCTACATTAATGTTATCGATAGATGTTCCGTAAAACAGAAAACATAAAACCACCGTATTGGGATTGGTAGCCCTAAAATGGAAGCGAAAGAAAGCAAACTAAATGGTAGAAAATGAGTAAAGAAGCGAACATAGAAAATTCTTACAAAGTGGTTTTTATGAAGAGGCTGCTGTACAAAATTGCGTGGAACTCGATCTCGATCTCTTCCGGTGGGGAGCGTTAGTTTTTGATCCGGAACTGTTTCAGGATGAATTAGTCATTTTGGGTCCTTTTCGGTTTTATACAACTATTGTGAGCTAATTTGGCGACCAGAGAAATAGAGCATGTTATCATCGGGATCACCTACCTGAGTTGGTAGAGCGTACCACGCTAGAGCGTTGGTCTCAGGTTTGAATTCCTAAGTTGACACACAAATTTTGATGTTTGAGGAGAATCAGCTGAAGAGCTCTTTAGTAAAAAGAATAACATAAAAACCTTAAGAAATACACCAATCGTAAGAGCTGCATGGAAGGAACCCCAAATTAAGATCTTCCGAAGATATTCAGCTGAAGAGTTTTTTGTAAAATGAATAACTTGTTTAAAATGGTGCTGAAACCTTCCCATTATTTCCCTGTTTATAATCCTAGAACCTGTACACTGTTATGAAGTTTTTGTAGACATCCTACACTAAGCTAGAAAGCAAGTATAGAAATGAAAAGAAAAACACCAAAAAGCACACGATATCAATAAAACCTCTATCTCTATTTGACATTTCTATTTTATATAACTCTGATGTTTCAAATATATATATAGATATATTACTATAGATGCGTTGAAACTAAATTATGTGAAATATGAAGCACAAGGGACCTCTTGATGTGAAAATTCTGGTAAGTCTTCAAAAGAATTGGAGTAGGAGGAAGAGGTTAAATCATCTAGAGTACAAAAGCTCAAAATATACGTCAGGGGTTCTCCAGTCTCTAAACTCTTTGTCAATGTCTCTATATATTTGATGGCTGCTTTTAAAATATCCAGCTTTTTCCCTTTTCCATTCGTTATCGAATATGGTACTGATTTCTGCAACACATGATAGGCCTCCGCCATCCTCTGCACTCTGGCTCTCTCTCGGGCGTTTGCAAGATCTCTACGCATCCGTTTCTCCTCTGTTGGCATTGTGTCCCAGTCAACTTCACTTGCATCGTTTTGTGTCTGACTTTCGTACGACCCTTTCTTTACTAGTTGCCTCTTTTTGGCACATGAAGTTTTTCTTGATTGTAGGGGAGATCTCGTTTTCGAAGGTCTTCCACCCTCAGAAAAGTCCAGTTTCCTTTTAACTGCAGACGAAGCTGAAAACTGTCGTGTAGATAACGGTGTATTAAGTTCATTTATAGACTTTGAATCACTCTCATAAACTGGAGATTCGCGTATTGATGCATTTGGTGAATTAGGACTAAAGGTATCTATAGACGATTTAAATCGTGGAAGCTTCAGTGGTGTAGTATAAGCAAGCCAGTCGTAAATTTGTGTAAAAGTCTCCATATCATTTGTGTTATCCGATAAAGGGTCAAAAAGACTATTCGGGGACCCTTGATGCAAAGCACAAGTCCTTCCAGTGTCGTGAGTAGAGGGTGACTTCAAATGGTTCTCAGATTTTGAAATCTCAATATCGGGTATCAAGACATGATTCGTGGAGTAAGTATTCGGGACAACGTTAGCATAACGATAGAAAGTTCGACCATTATTTGATCCAGCAATCCCCATTTCGATATTTGATGTATTTTCTTTGGTCTGTGATGACAGCCGATTGAAACCGTTGCTCATTTTGTCGTCCAACGTGTCAGACTCCTAACAATAAACTGTGGTATACCCCAAGTTAGCCTTTTTGCAAGGTATAAAGAGTTTCTTAATTCTCCGCCACGTGAGATCCAAAACAAGGCGTCTGCCCCTTTTTGATGGTTTATAACAGCTGATACACCTATTCTTCCACGCTTTTGTTAGATATCTGAAAGACAATAAAACCACAATAAGAATGGAAGGATAGTTAAGCAAGGGAGTTTAGTCAATCAACATAATGATTTGTCAGTGGCTCATGGTAAAACAACCTCTTACTTTCATTCAGCACGACTTGAAAATATTTCACGGAAAGAAATAATTTGCAAACTTGTTAATGCATCATTTATTTTAAATAGACTAGTACAGCTGGACAGAGAAAACCACACGAGGCCACAAGAATCTTCACCGAGAGAAGACGACCACGTGGAAATTGCTGAACCCTGAAATCGTTGCATCAATCTTACAGAAGTGTAATTCAAATCTGAGTCTTCTTCTTAATTAATGCTAGAAAATACAAAGAAGGCCCATGAACACGCCAATTCATCTTTTCAGGGCTAATTGCAGAGTTCAACAAGGTCATACCCTCTTTTTAGAGGAATTAAGTAATATTTTTAACCGATTTAAGATGATCAACGTATTGATACGATCAAAGTGGGTTTAACAATTTTGGATTTATTGTGGTAGAAGTCCCATTTTATGCAGGAATGGCAAAGGTTACTTTGGGAAGAAGTGCTCACGCAAATCAGCTTAGCTAACAGCAATGTGTATTTAATACATCGCGAAGGTAGGCAAAGATGCAAAGGTTCTTGTGTCAAAAAAAGATTAAAATCCATGCAATATGCCCGCAGATGGTTGAATGAGGATAATCCAAATCTTAACCTTGTATCAATAGACTCAATTGATAAAAAGTCTATCGAAATACTTAATTAGTAAAGCTCTTCATCTCCTAGACTCAGATGTTAAAACTAAAGTCGTATCCCTTCCTGGATACCCCATGTTATGCTAAAACATGTGCTCAAAGGTTTTGAGAGAATTCATAAAAAGTGTAGTATAATGACGTCACTTTTAAAACATACTATTAGACTATGTGCGTAGGAAAAGAGTGACAATATACTAAGGGTTACAGATATGAGATATAAATATGATATAGTCAAACATATTTCTAGACGTACGAGGTAGTAAAATGACCCTATCCATAGTGATTTAAAGATGAGAATTTTGTTCAGGCAATGGGGAAACGTATACCTTGGGAGAACACAGAAAAATATCAACTACGCTAGATATGCATCTGTGTCAGAGGAAGTGAGATGAAAACTAGTGCTGATGAAATAGACACTCACTTACAGTGGTTATATCTGTCTCTGTGTTAGAGCTGAAGGTAGCAAAAGGTAGGAACGTGGATAAGGAACTACGTTAAAAAAAGGGCAAAGGGAGTGATAAGTGAGGTTCAATAATAATTTAGTGAGGCCATAAAAGCTGAGAAAACACAAGCAGAATGTGCCGGTAAAATCAACTATGTTATTGTACAAAAAGTAAAGAATGGAATATTGTTTGACGTTTAGCATTGTCATTCGTCTGAATTAACCCAGGTGAATGCAGTTGATGGAAGCTTTTACTTGAATGAACAATACAGCCAGGAAAATGGTTCCTTGTCGCATTAATCTAGCATAATATCTGTGACGTAACTAAGGTCCAGTCCCTACACATCAATCATGAAGTCCCCAGAATGATAGAGGAATTTAAGTCCATTTGGGTGTCAAAATACAAAATAGTTCTACTAGAATGTCATCAGCGGAAGACAGAAGCCATGAAAAAAGCATGTTTGATAGAATTACTCTGCCAACACCTTGTAATAAAATGCTTTTGGTAGCACACTTTGTTGTCTAAGCGCACTAAATATGGATCCCAAATAACTCAAATGAAAGAACCAAAATAACTATAGAGTTCCCTATGGTGACCAACACACTTCTTCTTCAAGTCTAACTCAATTATAAATCATAATTAAGGTCACACCCGTATCTATCAGATCTTTTCCTTTCACCTTAAGTTGAAAATCTGCAATTACCATCTTTTATGAGAATCATTCTATGACACAAAATATTGCCAAATTCTGAACGTATAGTGATATACCACCCTCAGATAAAGAAACTGTCCATATATTTCCCAAAACTGATGTTTGATCGCAATATTTCGTGACATAAACCCTATCACAAAGTCACCATTTATCTTGTTACAATTCTCATCACTTCGTTAACATAATGACCTACGTAAAAGGTTCATTTCAGCCTTGAACAACAAGATTTAGAATATGTTAGAACATGCTTGAAACCTATTCCGTTTAGTTAAGTGAACAAATATGTGTTTACGCATCACGGTTTATTTAATTACTTACAGACGTGCTCGCCTGATTATCCCATTATCCCATCCTTTGAGTCATGTTATACCACAGATACTTAGTAAAACAAAACAGTAGTTTAACTTATCATGTTCATAATACAAAGCACATTCTAACAAACTAGAGTGATAACAGTAATAAAAATATTTATGTAGCATGTTGAAAATGGGTGCATGATATCATTGTATAACTCTAAGTGTTGCAAGCAAATTGGACAAAAAATGTGACAAGAAACTTTTATCTAAATGGTCACGCCACCATGCTATCCGTCTAGTCATTCTATAAGTCACGAAATGATGATGGTAAATCGTCCTTTTTATGAAAACTATTTCATATCAAAGGAGAACCAATTATGTAAACTATATGTCGAAGTCACGCTTTTTCAATAATGCGAGTGACAGATTTTAATATGACCAGTGTCTGGCAAAAACAAGCACTCATAATTATTTTGGTACTTAAGGCAAGTTTTTACTTATATACAAAACAACTTTTTAGGCAGCTTGAAGCAATTTCACCCTGGATGTCATCTCTCGTCTATGAAAGTCAGGTTTAATTCATTTTAAAAGCATTTCAATGCAATAGTGTTAAACGAAATTAGGCCCAGTTTTTTTACTGATGGTGCCTTGCCCTAATCTTTGAATACGATACATCATTACTTTATTAAAAGGCAGTCAAGAAGATATACGTGTTTGTTTAGTCAAAATGGAGACCCCATTCACATAAATACATGTTGAAGCCTAGTCCTTGTACCGAGAACGTTAGCCATTGCCTAAAGTACGCAGTGCAGTATCTTTCCAACAGCAACAAAGTCTTTATAGACATTGTTTCAGAGATCACTGAAACTCAGAGGTTTGATACTTACTCTATTTGGCTAAGAACAAAGATATAGTTTTCTTATTAAATAGCGCGGTTATTAGTTATTGGACTATACACTTTTCATTTTCAGTGACAACAGACATGAAACACAAGTAGCATGGCATCACCGGGATTTGAAGGCCGTGATCAAGCTATTGCAGATCTTTCTGACGTAGAAATCTTGTCATCAGGTATTCTTTGTTCTCGATTTTATATCTGATTGTATGAGATTTTTATATTTTACAGTATGTTGACTGGACGATTATAGCAACGGGTTGTACGATTTGTAGCAGATCAGATACAATGTGCAGGGAAAAGGGACTTTCCTTGAGTAAAGGAACATGGAACATTGATGAAAATAATTATAAGTGGTGAAAATTACAAAGATGTCCCCTTTAAGAATTTAACCAAATCGTTAGGAAGATTTGTTATAATAATTGTTCAGTTAATCAATCCAGTCCGCACAAAAGATAATCCATTCAATATAATCTTCCCAATTTATCCACGACTCAACAGTACCCTGACTCAGATGCACTGCTAATACTTCAACTACTGTGAGCTTATATAGAAAAACATCTGGTGCTAATTAGTGTATTTGTGCGTGGAAGATAAGAAAGTGTACAAGGACACTTCCTTGGCCTGCCAATCGTGTTTCACTTATTATAGCATGAAGAAACACATAAACTACGGCTGATAGAAACGGTGTACTGTTGAGTCGTAGATGAAACGAAGGGGATCATACTAAATAGATCATCAGTTTTACAGACTGAATGATATAATGAACAATTATCATACAGCCTTCATCTTTGTCTATCTAGTTTAAAGATGCACTACAGAAAAGTGAAAATGTCACCACAGGGATTTTCACATTTTCACTTTTCTCTATTATCTTGTCAAACTTGATATTTTCAAATCGTGTCTTTTCTATAACACTTTAGCTATATATAGGAAATCTACACACAACAATGTATAGCCGAACTGCGGATGTGGGCACCTACACTGATATTGTATAATCTATAACCAATTGCACCTATAGAAACCTTTAGAAATGATTGAAGGGAAAGGGAAAGTGAAAATGCCACCAGCGGGATGTGACATTTTCACTTTTCTCAAATATCTCTTCAAACTTGATAGTTTCAAATCCTCTCTTCTTCATGGCTCTTTGAAATGATGTCAAAAGGTAGAATTGACTTAACATTTGCAAGGACTCATAATTAAGTTAAAAAGCTGGACTTTGTTACTTAATCTTGCAATTGGTTTGAAAGTCAACCCTCCAAAACTTCATGATCAAAGAATCGACCAATCACCTTTAACTAATGCGTCCAATGACAGATATACAGCAACACTACGATTGACTTTTCATGAGCTCATTTAAGATATTCTTACACTATTAAATATGTATATAGGTTGTATGATGCGTTATGACCATCCATCATATTATCAATTTCGTATCTAAACAATCATTAAATGACCTAACACAAGGAAAGATTTGAAAATATCAAACAAACTCTTACCTGCATCAGAAAATCTACTCAAATCATCTGTCACCATCCTTTTTTGGCTTAAATTTTACTGCCAGTTAACAGCATAGCAGATAGGTATTAGGTCGTTCATTTGAACCTATATAAGCTGTTCAATAACAAAGAAAAGGTTCAGACAAGGGCAAGGACCACAGAGTGTTCTTTGGTTTAAGAATAAGTGTCAAATGGTTCTTTTATTCTCTTTCTATAGCTATTGAAATTAAAATAATCGATTCATGTACCTCTGGTCCTAGCAGCTCGTGTTTATCTCTGAAGTTAACAACAGTGTAGCATACCATCTCCCATGAGATATCTTGTAAGAACAGTTTGGATCGTGTGCCTTCTGGCTGTTAATTATCTGTTAACCTGAAATAACTTGATAGGTTTACAATTAATAAGACGAATCTCTACTGACAATAAGAAAACTATTATTATGGGAATATCACAACCAAACGCAATATGTTATCATTTCTTTTTCTATCTTAACACATATCATTACAGCAACTTGTGTTACAAAATCTCCTATGAAGTAAAGAACCATTGATCATATCAAGATACATTCTAATGATTGAAGAAGTTAGTTTCCCGGTAAATTTTATAAGAGAGCGCACAAGCTATAACATTAAAGTTTGCTGGTGTTGATGATGCTGGCGGGGATAATGCTATCAGTAGTAATGGCGATAAGAGTACAAATTAGGATAATAATTATAACACAATAAACTTATGTGCCACTCAGGATCAAAGTATTTGCTAAACTGATTCGACCTTATTGAAGCAATCAAGAATTAGAACATATCCTGTAGACAGTTGTGCATTGTATTGTACAGTTTGCATTATCAGACTATTGGCCAGAACCACTTTTAAACAAATAATACCTATATTTAAAGGAATTATAATTCCTAAGATAGTAAATCGTTGTTAGGAAATACTTAAAAACTATTAATTTTTCTATTTTCATCTGTTTCCGCATCCACAGATTTTTCATGTTTGGTACCCTAGATAAGATCCAAGTTACTGTGGGGATGTTATCTTTTTGTAAAATGTCCTTTTCATCTGCGTTTCATTTTTCTTCAAACAATGACGTGTGGTACTATACTTGTAATATCACTCATTTTGACAGATTTTACCTGAGATCCTATTAATGGTAATGGTGGTACTTTTTCAAAAGAGGTCAATGTGTCTAATACGAAAGTATCTCTTTTACTTTTAAATACAGATTTGCTTTCATCCCACTACCGAACAATACTCAATACGTTTTAAAGTCTTCCCTTGATTCTATATTACTGTATTTCACGCTCCTTCTCTATATTTTAGCGTGTATTATTTTTGCCTTTACGGGACCCACTTTTTTCATTGACAGCAAATTGCTGCACATTAAATGTGTTCCTAATTTAAGAACGTGCCCTTAAAACGGAAGATCAGACACCTAACAAATTTTGCTTCGTAGACCATTTCTCCAAAAGGCAGTACTTCGAGGCATTATCTCTACCTTAACTCAATGGAAATTTATGGAAACCTAACATAAAAAATGTGAAGATGTAGCAAGGGTAAGCTCCAATGTGGGTAAGTCAATACTTGGGATTGATTCCTACATATAAACATACCAACTTCCATATGTATGTTTCAAAGATAGTCTAGTAAGATTTTCCAGAGCAGTTGCAGCGTACCACATGTACGTCATTAAGAAAGCAATGTTTACTTCTACAGAGACATTTCGCACCACATTTACGTCAACATAAGAACTTGTTAGACCAAGAGGTTACTTGCGTGTTTATATTTTGCGCTGTTGTTTCCCCAAATTTAACCAATTTGCGCGAAGTATCAACATTTCTAAATGGTATTGATTATGAATCGGTAAGAACAGGTAATACCTAAAATAACTAACAACAAAATAGTCATCAGTATCAGACAGTAGAAGATGTTGAAGACGGTGGAAGAATAATTTGATCATCAGTTGAGTAAGAGAGATGCCTAGGGGGATGGAATCAGATTTCCATATTGCTATGCACATCT